>JAWMAR010003834.1:40000-67357 GCA_036785375.1 Leucoraja ocellata
ATCCCAATGTTTAATAGACAGTTAGACAGGTACATGGGTAGGACAAATACTGGAGTAACTCAGTGGGACAGGCAGGATCTCTGGAGATCCCTTCTCTCCACAGATGCTGCCTGACCCGCTGAGTTACTCCAGCACTCTGAAACGTCACCTATCCATGTTCTCCACAGATGCTGCCTGACCCGCTGAGTTACTCCAGCACTCTGTGAAACGTCACCCATCCATGTTCTCCATAGATGCTGCCTGACCCGCTGAGTTACTCCAGCACTCTGTGAAACGTCACCTATCCATGTTCTCCACAGATGCTGCCTGACCCGCTGAGTTACTCCAGCACTCTGTGTCTGCCCCAGATGGATGATGTGTGCACTGACCAAACCTTCTGCACATTCAGATAAACAACTCGTAAACAACGATCATTATTCTGCCCCGTTCAATCCAGCTCCTGGCTGTCACAACACGTTGCAGTCACACCTGCCTCAAGCACTTGATATGAGATTATTCTGAAGTGGTTGCAGTTTCATGGTGCTTACAATATACACAAGATTTATAACATTTTAGTCTGGTGCTATCTTCCAGGAAGACGGATGAATCTAACATTGCTGCATTACATGCACCGTTCCTGTGGTGTGTTGCTAGGAATCAGTGCTGCTAATCAAATGGAGATGTCAGGCATAAAGCCACGATCATGCTGTAAATATTCTATACATTACCTATTCCATTTGTTTCCTTCCCACATTTCCATATCACTTCAACACCGACTGCTGAATGAGCAGAACATTGTCATTTGCAGCTTGTCCGCTGTGTCTGATCAGAGCTTCCCGACTATGGGCTGTGGGAGGAGCAGCAGTGTCAGGTCAGAGGGGAGGCCTTGAACAGTACAGTGTGGGAAAGAACTGCAGATGCTGGTTTAAATCAAATGTAGACATAGAAACATAGACAATAGGTGCAGGAGTAGGCCATTCGGCCCTTCGAGCCTGCACCGCCATTCAATATGATCATGGCTGATCATCCAACTCAGTATCCCGTACCTGCCTTCTCTCCATACCCTCTGATCCCTTTAGCCACAAGGGCCACATCTAACTCCCTCTTAAATATAGCCAATGAACTGGCCTCAACTACCCTCTGCGGCAGAGAGTTCCAGAGATTCACCACTCTCTGTGTGAAAAAAGTTATTCTCATCTTGGTTTTAAAGGATTTCCCCCTTATTCTTAAGCTGTGACCCCTTGTCCTAGACACAGTCTGTAGAAGGGTCTCGACCCGAAACATCACCCATTCCTTCTCTCCAGAGATGCTGCCTGTCCCGCTGAGTTAAGGGCCTGTCACGACCTAATTCACGACCTCTGCCGAGTTTGCCCTCGACTAATACTCGCTGCATGGTCGTCACGAGGTCGCAGGAGGTCGTAGCAGGCCGTGATGTTAGGCGTAGGTACTCGAGGCATCAAGTAGGTCGGGGCGTTTTTCTTGCCTGATGAAAAATGTTGACGAGTAAAAAAGGTCGTGAATTAGGCTGTGAAAGTGGACATGCCCTGTCTAAAAGCCTCTTAAACACCACTATCATATCTGCCTCCACCACCACCCCTGGCAGCGCGTTCCATGTCCCCTGTGTAAAAATATTGCCCTGTATATCTCCTTTAAAGTTTGCTCCTCTCACCTTAAAATGATGTCCTTTAGACTTTGACATCTCCACCCTGGGATAAAGGTTCTGACTGTCTACCATGTCTATGCCTCACATAATGTTACATTGTACATCCAGGTCTCGTCTGTCCAATCCTAGTCTGTCCAGCCTCTTCCTGGTGCTAACCCCCTTTAATCCGGACAGCATTCCAGTTAGCCCCCTCTGCACCCTCTCCAGAGGCTAACATCTTCCCCCCAATGGGGCAACCAGAACCCCACATAACACTCCAAATGTGGCCTGACCAAATGTTTATAACTTTATACCCAATGTGTAGGAAGGAACTGCAGGTGCTGGTTTAAACCAAAGATAGACACAAAAAGCTGGAGTAACTCAGCGGGACAGGCAGCATCTGTGGAGAAAGGAACAGGTGACATTTCGGGTCGTGATTGAGAATGTCAGGGGAAAGGGAAACGAGAGATATAGATGGTACATAGAATGAATCAATGAAAGAGAAGCAAGAAGCTTCGATTATCAAGGAAAGATTGTGCCCATAATGACCCGTTGTTTTACTCATTGCCCCGACTAATGAAGACAAACATACCACACATCATCTGTATCTCTCCAGCTACTCCCATTTAATGCAATATTAAAGTCCTGCTTTAAAATTAAATCCCAGCCCTTGTTGACACACAGTTGTTTGTAAATCAAATCACTATGCAAATTGCGATTGCCTGATCATGCACTTTAATAGTGAGGCCATTTACAATCGCCTGGCTCTGGTTCTCGTTAATGTACGGTGGAAAATTATTACCTATATATATTAAACAAACTGTGTAACGCTAAGCTGTTTCAAGTACCGTGCCCTCCATAATGTTTGGGACAAAGACCCATTGTTTATTTATTTGCATCTGTACTGCATAATATGAGATTTGAAATAGAAAAAAATCACATGTGGTTAAAGTGCACATTGTCAGATTTTAATAAAGGCCATTTTTATACATTTTGGTTTCACCGTGTAGAAATTACAGCTGTGTTTATACATAGGCGATCATTGTCGCTGTAGAATGAACTGCTAGCCAATGAGTTTTGAGGCATTTGTTTGAACTTGAGCAGATAGGATGTGTCTATACACTTCTGAATTCATTATGCTACTACCATCAGCAGTTGTATCATCAATGAAGATAAGTGAGCCAGTACCTTCAGCAGCCATACATGCCCAGGCCACAACAATCCCACCACCGTGTTTCACAGATGAGGTGGTATGCTTTGAATCTTGGGCAGTTCCTTCTCTCCACTATACTTTGCTCTTGCCATCACTCTGATATAAGTTAATCTTCGTCTCATCTGTCCACAAGACCTTTATCTAGAGCTGTGGTTGCTCTTTTAAGTACTTCTTGGCAATCTGTAAACTGGCTATTTTTGTGGCTAACCAGTGATCTGCATCTTGCAGTGTAGCCTCTGTATTTCTGTTCATGAAGTCTTCTGCGGACAGTGGTCATTGACAAATCCACACCTGACTCCTGAAGAGTGTTTCTGATCTGCCGGACAGGTGTTTGTGGATTTTTCTTTATTATAGAGAGAATTCTTCTGTCATCAGCTGTGGAGGTCTTCCTTGGCCTGCCAGTCCCTTCGCGATTAGTAAGCTCACCAGTGCTCTCTTTCTTTTTAATGATGTTCCAAACAGTTGATTTTGGTAAGCCTAAGGTTTGGCTGATCTCTGTAACAGTTTTATTCTTGTTTCTCATAATGGCTTCTTTGACTTTCATTGGCATAACTTTGGTCCCCATGTTGATAAACAGCAATAAAAGTTTCCAAAGGTGATGGAAAGACTGGAGGAAGGACTAGGTGCTGAGAGCTCTCTTATACCTGCATTAAGGAGGCAATTAAACACACCTGAGCAATTACAAACACCTGTGAAGCCATGTGTCCCAAACACTATGGTGCCCTGAAATGGAGGGACTATGTATAAACACAGCTGTAATTTCTACACGGTGAAACCAAAATGTATAAAAATACCCTTTAATAAAATCTGACAATGTGCACTTTAACCACATGTGATTTTTTTTCTATTACAAATCTCAAATTGTGGAGTACAGAGGCAAATAAATAAATGGTGGGTCTTTGTCCCAAACATTATGGAGGACACCAGGTATGTTTACCCAGAGGAATAGAGCCTACAGAACAGTCACATTCTCTCTCCTCTGTGGAGAGAAATATTAGAATCTCCCTATTTCCTTGACTTTTATACTCAATGCCGTGACAGATGAAGGGAAACCTACCAAACGCTGTTTGAACCACTCAGTCCGCTTCGAATGCAGCATCTCTGGAGAGAGAGATGTAGACTGAACAAGGGTCTCGACCCAAAACGTCACCCATTCCTTCCCTCCAGAGATGCTGCCTGTCCCGCTGAGTCACTCCAGCACTTCAGGTCTATCTTCGATTTAAACCAGCATCTGCAGTTCATTCCTACACTCTCTGCTTGTCTGTTTTTCGTTTAGTTTATTGTCACGTGTACCGAAGTGAAAAGTCAGTGAAAAGCTTTTGTTGTGTGCTAACCAGTCAGCACAAAGACAATGCATGATTACAATTGAGATATTAACAGTGTACAGATACAGGATAAAGGGAGTATTGTGTAGTGCAAGGTAGGCCAGTGTTAAGATACATTTCCCATGTATCCCAACATCGCTCTTGGCCCATAAAATGTACCGTTTTGTCAGGAAGAGACTCCTGCCCTTGGGTGGACCTGTGGCAAGTTGCACAAGCAGAGGGAGGTCTTTCCACAACGGTCAGTTCCACTGCAACACAGATAGTTCCCAAAACACCCTCATGACAATTGTGGCATTGTAGAAAAGAGAGTCACGGACTTCAGCCTTTCAGCCTCGCCAGAACAAAATTATTTTTCTTGCAATATTTCCAAAATTAGTCTTTCCATTTCAACAGTAAATAAGTTTATTTTTGATCCTGCATGTTTAATTGATTGCACAAATCAGTAGAAGTACTTGTCAATTTCAATGGCACTCGTAGTTAAAATGGCAACTGTATTCTTCAAAGACAATGGTGTTGATCATTGCTGGGAGGTTACATGGGCACATTTTTTAACCATTATACTGTTTAACTCCAAACAGCTTTTTCTCTGCACGCTAATTTCCTAAGCAAATTTTAAATATTTCTCTATTTCCTAAACAAAGTTTCTTTATAACTAATTCATCCCCTCTATACAAATAATGTTCTCCAATACATCACTTGTGTGTGTGTGCGTGTGTGCCAGTGTGTGTGTGTGCACACGTATGTGTGTGTCTAACTGAAAAAATATGTTATATCTATATGTCTCTGTGTATATTTTAAATACAGACAAATAAATAGACAAATTAGTGCAAAGGCAAACCATTGCCCCCAGGTCTATGTAGTTTGGAGCTTATTTGGAGGTTGCAGTGTTTAACAGCCTGATGGTTGTGGGCAAGAAACTGTTCCTGAATGTTGGTTTTCAGGCTCCTGTACCTATATCACCTTCCTGCAGGAAGAAGGTTTAGGAAACAGCCTCTTTCCTTCTGGGAATGAAGCATAATTCCAGAGGTTGGCTGAACTAAAGAGAGGGTTTAACAGATTCTACGGGACTCACACACTGAGAGCTCCTGGTTTTGCATAAATGCAATTTGAATAAATCACATTTGCACAATAATATCTAATGCATGAATGATGCAGTTGCTTCGAAAATTAATTTTTTTCCGAATGCTAAGGGTTATAAAATGTTTGGAGTAGCTGTTTCCCTTTTGATTACAGTTCCTGCAGTGCTAGTGGGGAGTTTCCCAGAGTCTGGGGATGGTGAGACATTAATGGATAATTTTACAACCATTGAAACATGAATTTAAATGACAACATTAACGGTGTATCGAGCTTCACAGATATTTAATTGACAAAAATTGGAAAAGGGAGAATTGAAGTAAAATAGGGAATTCCAGAGGCCAGGTGGCTGCAGTAACAAGGAACTGCAGATGCTGGTTTACAAAAAAAGACACAAAGTGCTGGAGTAACTCTGCAGGTGTGGCAGCATCTCTGGAGAAAAGGTTTCAGGTCGAGACCCTTCTTCGGATTGAGTCAGGGGAGAAGAAAACTAGAGATATGAAAAGATGCAAAGAACAAATGAATTAAAGGTATGAAAAGGACAAATCAAAGCCAACACCGATGATCAAGGAGAGGTGGAGCCCACAATGGTCCATTGTTGGTTGTGGTGAAGGTGATAATGAGTGGATACAAAGAGTGAAACTCAGCAGAACGACAGTGAAACTAGTACAATGACTAGGGTGGGGGGAGGGACAGAAACTGCCCAAGAAAAATATGAGGCTGTTCCTCCATTTTGTGTTTGGCCTCACTCTGAAAGTGGAGGAGGCCAAGGCCAGAAAGGTAAAGGGCAGGCAGAGGAAATTAGTTCATCGTGGCATCATGTTCGGCATGGATCTTGTGGGCTGAAGGGCCTGTTCCTGTGCTGTACTGTTGTGTGCTCCATGTGGTGGATATCCTTCTACAGGCATGTGGCAAGGAACTTCCCCACTAGCTGTTCAAGCCCCTTTACATAGAACCATACAGAAGATAGACAGTAACTGCTGGAGTAACTCAGCGGGAGTAAGTGTTCAGCACGGACTAGAAGGGCCGAGTTGTCCTGTTTCTGTGCTGTAATTGTTATATGCTTATATGTTATATGGGACAGGCAGCATCTCTGGAGGGAAGGAATGGGCGATGTTTCTCTTCAGACTCAGAAGAAGAGTCTCGACCCGAAACGTCACCCATTCCTTGATTGGATTCAATTTTAATGTCATTGCACTTTTCAGTGCAACAAACTGGTTTAGCCTGCAGTCATAATATAGAATAAATAACAAAACAAACTCTCAACTCTGTTTAAAGACCCAAAGTCATTGTCTCTTCCCTCCTTGCTCTCCCTCTGCGCTGAGGCAATCCAGGCCTCCGATGTTGTGACCCCGCCGGGTGATGGTAAGTAAGTCCCGCCGCTGAATCCGAGCTCCGCGAACGGGCCGGTTCAAACCCCGCGGCCCGGGGCGGTCGAAGCTGCCGCCGTCCAGCCCAGCGGACGCAGCTGTAGTTGTGGGAGCTCCGGAAAAACAGGTCACCAACCCGTGACCAGCGAGCTCCCGATGATGTCGTCCACTGGCCCGCGGCCGAGCCTCCGAGGCTCCAAAGTCGGGTCGCAACGCAACCACAGTCCCGAAGGCGGCCAGCCTTGTGTTGGTAAGCCCTGGCTGGCTCTGCCTCCGGAGCCTCGAGGTCAGTCGCAGTTGGAGGCCGCTGGCTCCGGGATATGTGTCAGCGCAGACGGACACGGAGACGGCAAGAAAGGTCGCATCCCCCCCCCCCGAAGGAAGAGTCAAAAAACATACCCCCCCCCCCCACACACATACATACACAACAAAATAAACCGAAACAAACTGTAACACGGGACGAAAGAAAACAAAAATAGGAAAGACAAACGGACTGCAGGCGAGCCGCAGGTACAAGGCAGTGCCGCCACTTCCTTCTCTCCGAAGATGCTGCCTGTCCCACTGAGTTACTCCAGCATTTTGTGTCTGTCGTCGATTTAAACCAGCATCTGCAGTTCTTTCCCACACATAGAACAATACACCACAGGGACTGGCCCTTTGGCCCACAAAGTCCGTGCTGAACATGATGCCGTTAAACTAAACACTGCCTGAACGCAATCCATATCCTTCCATTCCCTGCATAACCAAAAGCCTCTTAAATGCCTTGTAAAATTTATAAGCGGGAACAAGATAATTGGCAGGGAATTAGACAATTCTATTTCTGCAATTTCCAAATTGCTGAGATGAATTGCAGCCGTTTTTATAAACAGGTTACACTGCCTCACAATGACAAATAAACTAATTTCATGACTGACTGATGAATAAATGCAACAAAAAGGATTAAATAAACCATGCCAGGCTTGGTTTCCAGAGGCAGGTTGTCATTCTAATGATGGCGCTGTTAAATATGCAGCAATCTGAATGTTTCAAGGCAGGTTTGATCCATCGTCACAGTGTCAACGCCTTCCACACATCACTTTATAGATGAATACAAATGTCGTACCTCAACAGAGGTCAGGGTGAGCGATAGTCATGGCAACGCCATGGTAACTCTCTTCTCACTTTGCTCAGTCCCCGAATGCCTCGGGATTGGATTGGCTGCTCGTCCCATTGTTCGAACCTCCCCCTCCCTAAAACCAACCCCACTTCCAATACCCAACCCCTTATATATGCACATTCAGCCCTTCGAGCTAGCGCCGCCATTCAATGTGATCATGGCTGATCATCCACAATCAGTACCCCGTTCCTGCTTTCTCCCCATATCCCTTGATACCGTTAGCTCCAAGAGCTAAATCTAACTCTCTCTTGAAAACATCCAGTGAATTGGCCTCAACTGCCTTTTGTGGCAGAACATTCCACAGATTCACAACTCTCTGGGTGAATTTATTTTTCCTAATCTCAGTCCTAAATGGCCGACCCCTTATTCTTAAACTGTGACCCTGGTTCTGGGCTCCCCCAACATCGGGAACATTTTTCCTGCATCTACCCTGTCCAATCCCTTAAGAATTTTATATGTTTCTATAAGATCCCCTCTCATGCTTCTAAATTCCAGTGAATACAAGCCCAGTGGACCCATTCTTTCATCATACATCAGTCCTGACATCCCCAGAATTAACCTGGTGAATCTACGCTGCATTCCCTCAATAGCAATAATGTCCTTCCTCAAATTAGGAGACCAAAACTGCACACAGTCTCACCAAGGCCCTGTACAACTGCAGTAGGACCTCTTTACTCCAAACATCACCTATCTGTGTTACTCCAACACTTTTCTTGTCGCCCAGAATCAGCAGTTTCTTGCTTCTGCCCTGATTTAATGACAGATTTTCCAGTTCTTCACAGGAGGAATAGAAGCGGTCTGTTTCCCATGAATAGGAACGATTTAGAGGGCCTGAAGAAGGGTTTCGGCCCGAAACGTTGCCTATTTCCTTCGCTCCATAGATACTGCTGCACCCGCTGAGTTTCTCCAGCTTTTTTGTGTAACCTTCGATTCTCCAGCATCTGCAGTTCCTTCTTAAACAAGATTTAGAGGGATATGGGCCAAATGTGGGCATCTTGGTCAAAGGGCTAGTTTACTGATGCTGTGTGAATCTATAACTCACAGAAGGGAGAGAGAGGTGTGTGGTGTGATCAGAGATGATCCACAGAGATGATTACAAACCCGTACCGTTACTATGGCAACTAATGGGATTACTTTAGTGAGGTTCGGGAGGGAAGGTTGTCCAATAATCATGCATTAAGTAAGCTCGTCTTCATCAGAGACCATCCCTGAGAAACATGTGGCAGTGTTTAGATACACAGTGAATGCTAATTGTAGAAGACATAACACTTGGACAGAGTAGATGTGGAGAGGATGTTTCCACTAGTGAGAGAGTCTAGGACCAGCAGTCTCAGCCTCAGAATTAAAGAATGTTCTTTTAGGAAGGAGATGAGGAGGAATTTCTTTAGTCAGAGGGTGGTGAATCTGTGGAATTCATTGCCACAGACGGCTGTGGAGGCCAAGTCAGTGGATATTTTTAAGGCAGAGATAGATAGATTCTTGATTAGTACAGGTTATGGGGAGAAGGTTAGGAGGGAGAGATAGGTCAGCTATAATTGAATGGCAGCGTAGACGATGGGCTGAATGGCCTAATTCTGCTCCTATCCCTTATGAACAAGAAAATAACTCTGTTTACAGGTCGACAAACAAAGAACTGCAGATGCCGGTTTATACCAAAGATAGACACAAAGTGGTGGAGTAACTCAGCGGGTCAGGCAGCATCTGTGGAGAAAAAGGATGGGTGATGTTTTGGGTTAGGGGCTGAAGAAGAGTCCTGACTGAAAACATTACTTATTGTTTTTCTCCAGAGATGCTGCCTGACCCGCTGAGTTACTCCAGCACTCTGTGAAACGTCACCTATCCATGTTCTCCACAGATGCTGCCTGACCCGCTGAGTTACTCCAGCACTCTGTGAAACGTCACCTATCCATGTTCTCCACAGATGCTGCCTGACCCGCTGAGTTACTCCAGCACTCTGTGAAACGTCACCTATCCATGTTCTCCACAGATGCTGCCTGACCCGCTGAGTTATGGTGCAGCAGCATCTATGGAGCTAAGGAAATAGGCAACTTTTCGGGCCGAAATCCTTTTGGAAATAGGCAACGTTTCGGGCCGAAACCCTTACGGGTTTCAGCCCGAAACGTTGCCTATTTCCTTAGCTCCACAGATGCTGCCTGACCCGCTGAGTTACTCCAGCACTCTGTGAAACGTCACCTATCCATGTTCTCCACAGATGCTGCCTGACCCGCTGAGTTACTCCAGCACTCTGTGTCCACCACCAATCACATATTTGATGGCTGTTTGTTGTTTCCACCTTGTGGTTTGTGTTGTGTTTCTCTGCACCACACGGTAACTAGTGATTCCACTCACACCTCCTCCTGCTGCTGTATTCTGTTGTTGTATTCACCATCAACAGCAGCAGATACAATTATTCATCGTGTGTGGACATTAATTACTGAATGAGAATAAAATGCCATCCCCTCCCCCCCCCATTTGCAAATCATGGTAAATTATTCCATGAATTGGAATGTGTTAGCATAATTTATTCAAATGTGTTCAGGAGGATGTGGGGGAGAGGGCAGTGTGTGGGGGAGAGAGAGAGTGTGTGGGGGGGAGGGGGAGAGAGAGAGTGTGGGGGAGAGGGAGAGTGTGTGTGGGGAGGGGGAGAGGGAGAGTGTGTGGGGGGGAGAGAGAGAGTGTGTGGGGGAGAGAGAGAGTGTGGGGGAGAGGGAGAGTGTGTGTGGGGGAGTGGGGGAGTGAGTGGGGGGGAGAGGGAGAGTGTGTGGGGGAGAGAGAGAGTGTGGGGGAGAGGGAGAGTGTGTGTGGGGGAGTGGGGGAGAGTGTGGGGGAGAGAGCGGTGTGTGGGTGGGGAGCGTGGATGGTGAGTGGGTGGACTCAGGCTTGCCCTGCCAGTGGGCCAATGCCACATTACTGAAGCAGGTAGCCAGTCACAGTGGGATAACTTTTCTCCACAGCCAAGGCTGCTGAAGCCAATGCCGGCTGCTGGACGTGACACGTCAATGGTTTAACGTTACAATAGATATTTATTGCCACAGACACACGTCAACATCACATAATAAGATCAACGTTGCATGTAATGCCGGCTCCTCCACCCCGCTTCAAACAAAGGAAGGGACAGCACCCTAGGGTGCCACCTGGGTGGTGAGGGTGCTCGGTGTAAGGATGGGTGCAAACACCAGCCAGTTAATGTACCGACACTGAGTGTGGCAGAGAGTGTTTGCACAGTCTAGGTGTTGTTGATATATTGTTGATATGTTCCATTCTGATTCTAGTTTATTATTGGGAATTACTGGATAACTGGCACATGGGCACTGCCCGCCCCTGTCCAGATTCACAGCTTCTGTTTCACCCAATGGAGTTGGGAGGAAGAGATAGATCAGCCTTGATTGAATGGCGGGGTAGACTTGATGGGCCGAATGGCCTAATTCTGCTCATAGTCATAGAATGATACAGTGTGGAAACAGGCCCTTCAGCCCAACTTGCCCACACCAGCCAACACGCTCCATCTACACTAGTCACACCTGCCTGCGTTTGGTCCATATCCCTCCAAACCTGTCCTATCCATGTACCTGTCTAAATGCTTGTTGGGATAGTCCCAGCTTCAACTACCTCCTCTGGCAGCTTGTTCTATACACCCACCACCCTCTGTGTGAAAAAGTCACCCCTCAGATTCCTATTAAATAGTTTCCCCTTCACCTTGAACCTGTGTCCTCTGGTCCTCGATTCCCCTACTCTGGGCAAGAGACTCTTTGACCATCACCGTCCCGCAGCCAGGCCGCACGCCTCTTCATATCTGGCCTCACCTGCCCTCTAACCTCAATGTTGGAACCGTGAGATGAAGGAAATCTCCAACTCCATCAGCATTTACACCGCTGTTTCACAGCCCGCGGTTCGTCAAATCTGCGGCGTTATTTCATCTATTCAAATGACACAAAACCTGCCAGAGGTTTGCAGCAGCAGAGACACTGCGGGAGGGTGAAGTGCTTCAGAGATTGGGGCAGAATTAGGCCATTTGGCCCATCACGTCTACCATTCATGGCGGGGTAGAATTGATGGGCCAAATGGTGAAATGTAACCATTGACAGATTTAACCATGAGCCTAACCTCATTGGGTGAAATGAAGTCCGGGCAAGGCTGACAAACACGGCGTCTATGTGGAGGAAGGAACTGCAGATGCTGGTTTAAAGACACAAAATGCTGGAGTAACTCAGCGGGACAGGCAGCGTCGCTGGAGAGAGGGAATGGGTGACGTTTCGGGGCACAGAGCAGCGCTGGGTCGTTGCTTTAACACCACTGACAACACGTGGGTGCATTTAGGACTGAGATGAGAAAAATGCCTTCACCCAGAGAGTTGTGAATCTGTGGAATTCTCTGCCACTGAAGGCAGTGGAGGCCAATTCACTGGATGGATTAAAAAGAGAGTTAGATAGAGTTCTTGGGGCAAAGGGAATCAAGGGAGATGGGGAGAAAGCAGGAACGGGGTACTGATTGTGGATGATCAGCCATGATCATATTGAATGGCGGTGCTGGCTCAAAACGCCGAATGGCCTACTCCTGCACCTATTTTCTATGTTTCTGTCTCACAGCACCAGAGATCTGTGTTCGATCCGGACTACGGGTGCTGTCTGTACGGAGTTTGCACGTTCTCCCTGTGACCACGTGGGTTTTCACCGGGTGCTCCAGTTTCCTTCCACACTCCAAAGACGTGCAGGTTTGTAGCTTAATTGGCTTTGGTAAAACATGTAAATTGTCCCGAGTGTGTGTAGGATAGTGTTAGTGTCAATTTAGTTAAATCTTCACGTGTACCGAGGTACAGTGAAAAGCTTTTGTGGCGCGCTATCCAGTCAGCGGAAAGACAAATAATGTTTAGTACAAGGTGATCGCTGGTCGGCGCGGACTCGATGGGTCAAAGGGCCTTTATCTCTAAAGTATAAAGTGAATATTGGAAAATAATAACTGATAATAAGCAATAAATGACGAGAGACGTGAATGAATATTAAAGCCGCCAGGACAAGTGGGCCGATGGCTAGGAGGTCACATTGTTGACCACGGTGCTGCATGCCAATGTTAACATACAGGAACACGATGCATTTCATGGACTGTGGAAGCAGCACTTGTGTTTACACCACCCGGCTCTCCACACAATGTTACCTCCGCCTGCCGTGAATTTGCATTTTAAGTTCAAAAGAAACGAAATGTGAAAGTGGATGAGATGAATAATTTACCAGTTGCCGCTGCTAGAATAATGCATGGGCCAGCAGCTTCAATATTAATGTATGTTTCACTTGTATATTTCATCAGAACAAGCTCAATCTCCACAAGTGTGAGGCGCTACATTTTGGGAGGTCAAATGCAAGTGGATCTGCTCAGTAAATGGTGGATCCTTGAGGAACATGGGTATACAGAGGCGTGTAGGGGGGAACTGCAGGTGTTGGTTTAAACACAAAATGCTGGAGTAATTCAGTAGGTCGGGCAGCATCTGTGGAGAGAAGGAATGGATGACGTTTCGGGTCGAGACTCTTCTTCAGACTGAGAGTCAGGGGAGAGGGAAACAAGATATAGACGGTGATGTAGAGAGATGCAGAACAAATGAATGAAAGATATGCAAAAAAATTAACCACGATAAAGGAGACAGTCCATTGTTAGCTGTGGGCCAGATGTGGGCCGGGTGTGGGCCGGGTGTGGGCCGGATGTGGGCCAGGTGTGGACCAGGTGTGGGCCTGGTGTGGGCCGGATGTGGGCCGGGTGTGGGCCGGGTGTGGGCCGGATGTGGGCCAGGTGTGGACCAGGTGTGGGCCAGGTGTGGGCCGGGTGTGGGCCGGGTGTGGGCCGGATGTGGGCCGGGTGTGGGCTAGGTGTGGGCCTGGTGTGGGCCAGTGGGGCCAGGTGTGGGGCCTGGTGTGGGCCAGTGGGGCCGGATGTGGGCCGGGTGTGGGCTAGGTGTGGGCCTGGTGTGGGCCAGTGGGGCCAGGTGTGGGCCTGGTGTGGGCCGGGTGTGGGGCTAGGTATGGGCTAGGTGTGGGCCAGGTGTGGGGCTAGGTATGGGCCAGTGGGGCCAGGTGTGGGCCGGGTGTGGACCAGGTGTGGGCCAGTGGGGCCGGGTGTGGGCCGGGTGTGGACCAGGTGTGGGCCAGTGGGGCCAGGTGTGGGCCAGGTGTGGGCCAGTGGGGCCAGGTGTGGGGCTAGGTATGGGCCAGTGGGGCCAGGTGTGGGGCCTGGTGTGGGCCAGTGGGGCCAGGTGTGGGCTAGGTGTGGGCCAGTGGGGCCAGGTGTGGGCCGGGTGTGGGGCTAGATGTGGGCTAGGTCGGATTAGATTTATTAGTGCCACGTGTAACGAGGTACAGTGAAAAGCTTGTTTTGCTTAATTTAGAGATACAGCTCAGAAACAGGTGCTTAGCCCACACTTAGCCCACACCTAGTGCACACCTAGCCCACATGACCGGGTCCATGCCAACCAGCGATCACTAACACTATCCTACACACACTAGAGATAATTTAGAATCTATACCGAGCCAATTAACCTACAAACCTGCACGTCTTAGGAGTGATTTCAAGAGAGAGTTGGAATTAGGTCTTGGGGCTAAAGGAATCAAGGGATATGGGGAAAAATCCGTAACGGGTTACTGATTTTGGATGATCAGCCATGAAATTCTCTGCCTCAGAGGGCGGTGGAGGCCGGTTCTCTGGATGCTTTCAAGAGAGAGCTAGATAGGGCTCTTAAAAATAGCGGAGTCAGGGGATATGGGGAGAAGGCAGGGACGGGGTACTGATTGTGGATGATCAGCCATGATCACATTGAATGGCGGTGCTGGCTCGAAGGGCTGAATGGCCTCTACACCTGCCCCCATGGTCTATGTTTCTCTGTGTGGGAGGCACATGGTCATGGGGAGAATGTACACGTTCCGTGTGGACAGGATTGAACCCGGGTCTCTGGCGCTGAAAGGCAGCGACACCCTAATTTGAGGAAATCATAAATGTTTCCAGTTAGTTGAGCCTCTGGTCAATTGAAGCTGAGAACAAGATCTGTCGATAAAACAAATAGCATCTGCTGCAGGGCAGTGAGACAAACACATCGTCTTTACGTGGGAACGTTGGTTAAATCTCACACCACTGGGTGGTACATGGCAGGAGGAAAGTTAAACTGAAAGGTGTTCTCACAGCTTTCCCCTTCTTTAATGGGAGTGCAATTGAAGGGCGATTGATTGTGTTGTAATATAAGCTATTTTTAATTCTGTTTTCTTTGAGGTTATAAAACGAGAGACCGCTCACTTTGACCTACACGTGGAATTGATCCAACCTACACAATTTCAATTTGCAAAATCTTGATTCAACTCAGCAACTGAATCGCTGAATTATTTATTTGTGATGTCAAATAAAGCACATTTGGAAAAGAAACAATATAATTAGAGCGCCAGCCAGTAACGAGCTGGTGAGTGGCGGCAGCTTTCGGGGATGGGGTTCAAACAAAAGTTTGATTTAATTTCCGGTTCGGGCAAACAAAAGTTCTGGCGCTTCGGAAGGAACTGCAGATGCTGGTTTAAAGCGAAGATACACACACAACAAGCTGGAGTAAGGGCAGCAACTCAGGAGAGAAGAAATGGGTGACGTTTTGGGTCGAGACCATTCTTCAGACAAATTCTGGTGCCCGTCTGAAAGCTCGTCTGGCACTGACTGCCTGTGGGAAATAAAGACCGTGGTGAATCAGACACACACCTCCAGTCAGGAACACCTTCAGCTGCTGGAGATTAGACCATACAGCAGTACAGCACCGGGACAGGCCCTTCGGCCCACCAAGTCTGTGCTGAACATAATGCCAAGCTAAACAGATCATCTCTGCCAGCACATGAACTTCTGAATAGTGAAAGGCCTGGATAGAGTGGATGTGGAGAGGATGTTTCCACTAGTGGGAGAGTCTAGGACCAGAGGGCACAGCCTCAGAATTAAAGGCTGCACCTTCAGTAAGGAGATGAGGAAGAATGAGGGTGGTGAATCTGTGGAATTCATTGCCACAGAGGCGGTGGAGGCCAAGTCATTTGATATTTTTAAGGTGCAGATTGGCAGATTCTTGATTAGTGCAGGTGTCTAAGGATTATGGGGAGAAGGCAGGAGAATGGGGTTGAGCGGGAAAGATAGATCAGCCATGATTGAATGACGGAGTAGACGATGGGCCGAATGGCCTCATACTGCTCCTTGATCCATATCCCTCAATTCCCTGCATAAACATGTGTCCATCTAAATGTCGTGTCTGCTTCCAAAGTCATCTCCACAGATGATTCCAAATGCAATTAGTATTGACTTAAAAAAAAAGACATTTGGACAGGTTCATGGATAGGAACGGATTAGAGGGATATGGGCCTAACACAAAAATTGGACTAGCTTAGATAGGGCATGTTGGTCAGCATGGACGTGTTGGGCCGAAGGGCCTTTGTCTGTGCTGTATGAGTCTCTATGATACTAGCACTGGGGATAGTTGACAGCAGCTGATTAATCCACTAGCCCGCACATCATGCGGAAACCGGAGCACCTGGAAGAAACCCACGTGGTCACAGGGCCAACGTGCAAACTCCACACAGACTGCACCCGAGGTCAGGATCGAACCCGTGTCTCTGCCGCTGTGAGGCAGCAGCTCTACCCTCTGCGCCACCGTGCCGCTCCGTTGAAGTTTAGCTTTTGGTTGTGTACTTTCTAATATATACTCGATTTTTGTCAAATGTCATTTGCTTTTCTTCCTGTGAAGTTCCCTGGGACATGTCACTGGGTTACAGCCACTGCATCAATACCAGTCATTGTTTACACATCTAATTTAAATAGTCGATAGTTTACAGATGACTATCTAGCAACATGCCGGAACAATAATAAATGGAGGCTACAGTGTTATATCTATAGCCGGGCGCATCAGATTATTTCCTTCATCCAATACAGATCTTTACATAGACCTGATTAAACTCAGACACACAGAGACACTGCTGATGGGTCTTGGAGTTGGTTTAAAGGTGTCGGATTTAGGAAAGGAAATCTAATGACCATCTGCTTTTGTCCATGAAACATCATTAAATCTCACTGCCTTTCATTTCCAGCAGTACCAAAGATAGACACAAAAAGCTGCAGTAACTCAGCGGGTCAGGCAGCATCCCTGGAGAGAAGGAATGGGTGACCATGTGCAGACTGGGCGATCGTTTTGCTGAACACCTCCACTCAGTCAGCCTAGGCCCACGTGATCTCCCAGTTGCCAAACACTTCAACTCCCCTCCCATTCTCACACTGACCTCTCTGTCCTGGGCCTCCTCCATTGTCAGAGTGAGGCCCAGCACTAATTGGGGGAACAGCTTACACCCCAGCGGTATGAACATTGACTTCTCTAACTTCAAGTAACCTTTGCATCCCCTCTCTCTCTATCCCCTCCCCCCTCCCCACCCAGTCATCGTACTAGTTTCATTGTCGTCCTGCCGAGTTTACACTGTCTACTTGTTTTCATCCACCCCGTAGCCAACAATGGACCATTGTGGGCTCCATCTTTCCTTGTTCATTGTTGCTTTTTGCATCTCATTTGTTTTATTTTCCAGCTATATCTCTCGTTCCCCTCTCCCTTGACTCTCAGACTGAAGAAGGGTCTCGACCAGAAACATCACCCATTCCTTCTCTCCAGAGATGCTGCCAGGGTTATTCCAGCATTTGGTGTTGGGAGAGATCCAATGGATCTGCACTTGGTCAACTTATATTTTAAAAGTCATCATTGTTAATCCTCTTCTATAGCTTCCTGTGGTAGAGACGGACTCGCCCTCTGAGTGAAATTGTAACCTCCGATGTCCATCTTAAATCTCTCTCCTCTCACCCTAAACCTGTACCCTCTAGTTTTGGAATTCTCTACTGTGGATTGAGTAGAAATTATATTTTCTGCTCTTTAATTGAATTGCATCATTTTATTCCACAGTGACAGAGGGTCAAGAGGCCTGGCCAAGTGTCCGGAGATTCACTGAGTTCCTTCACATCCACTGGTCAGCAGATCTGCCCTCTGCAGGCGGCACTGCTCACTGCAGGCAACAAAGTGAAGTGATTGTATGTAGCAGGGAACTGCAGATGCTGGAGAATCGAAGGTTACACAGAAAAGCTGGAGAAACTCAGCGGGACAGGCAGCATCTCTGGAGGGAAGGAATGAGTGACGTTTCGGGTCGAGACCCTTCTTCATTTCCCCAGTCGGTTTAATCTGTCTTCAGCAAGAACTGCTGCCTGATCCGCTGAGTTCCTCCAGTACTTTGTATTTCATTTGATTCCACCATCCGCAGCTCGTTCATTGTGTCTCCATGTTGAAGAGGCTGAGAAAATGCATGACCAGAGATGGGTCGGCACGGTAGCGCAGCGGGTAGAGCTGCTGCCTCACAGCGCCAGAGACCCGGGTTCGATCCTGACTACAGGTGCTGTCTGCGCGGAGTTTGCACGTTCTCCCCGTGACCTGCGTGGGTTTTCTCCGGGATTTCCTGTTTCCTCCCACACTCCAAAGACGTGCAGGTTTGAAGGCTAATTGGCTGGTAAAATTGTAAATTATTATCCGCACACACTCGATGGGCCGAAGGGCTTGTTTCCACGCTGTATCTCTTAAACTAAAAAACTAAAACTACCTTCTTCTGTTGTGGAGCCCAGGACGGTCTCACCAGAGCCTATGTAATGTGTTAAAGATATCTCTACACTTATCCTCTGTGTGCTAGGAACTCTATTAAGCAAAAAAACAGATTTTCATTTTTTTTCACGTGTGTTGATTTTATGCTTTTTAGTTAATAGTTTATGAAATAAGAAGTATGGTGTCTGAAATCACCAGGGGGAGATCGGGTGAATGCACGGATCTTTACCCATGGTCGGGGAATCAGGAACCAGAGGACATAAGTTTAAGGTGAGGGGGGAAAGATTTAATAGGAACCTGAGGGGCAACTTTTTCCACGCAGAGGGTGGGTGGTGTATGGAATGAGCTGCAGGAGGAGGTGGTTTCAATAACAACAGTTAAAAGATTTTTGGACAGGTTTTGTGGGATATCGGCCAAACACAAGTAGGTGGCACTAGCATAGATAGGGCATCTGGGTCAGCATGGGCGTTGGGCCGAAGGGCCTGCTTCTAAGCTGTACCACTCTACACGTTAATTATCACCAAACCAAAATGCAAGAGGGAGGTTTATTGAAGAAAGAAATTGTTTGAATATTTAGCTGGATTTTTAATTGATATGCGTGGCAGCATCTTTTTGTCTACAAAGAAGAGGAACTGTGTAAACGCAAATGTCCCAAAATAGAAACCAACATATGGTTTACCTCCTGTGCAGGAAGGAACTGCAGATGCTGGTTTAAACCGAAGATAGACACAAAATGCTGGAGTAACTCAGTGGGACAGGCAGCATCTCTGGCGAGAAGGAACTAGTGACGTGTCCAGATTTACCTCCAAAGTATTGGACCTGCTTGTGAGCCATGGAAAACAGCACCAATATTTTCCCTTTTTTATTGACATGAAGAAAACAATTAAATGCTAAAATATTTGGTTAGTATCATAGTTGTGAGTTTAAACTGAATATAAGTGTAGTTGTTCCGTACAACATTAAGTGCACCTTTTGTGTGACTTTATAAAGTGACGTTAGAATACATTTTGGAGCAGAGGGCATTTGATAGCTGGGGCCTTCTGGCAGCTGATTGTTGACTGATGTGGGTGATCAGAGGAATCCCTCTCTGTTTATTATGATATCATGAGTCCCAATACTTTTTCAGTCGAGTTTCAAAATGAACGACAATGATGGTTTCCTCCAAGGGGAAACATTGATTGAATACATATGCTGCATCCCTGAAATATCGCCACTTCATATTCATTTTTTAGTGTTAGAGATACTTTGCAGAAACAGGGCCATCGGCCCAGCGTCTGAGCCGAGCAGTGACCCCCGCCGCATACACTAGCACTATCCTACACACTAGGGATAATTTACAATTTATACCAAGCCAATTAACCTACAAACCTGCACGTCTTTGGAGCATGGGAGGGAACTAGAGCACCTGGAGAAAACCCACGTGGTCACGGGGAGAACGTGCAAACTCCGTACAGACAGCACCCCCTGGTTGGGATCGATCCCGGGTCTCTAGCACTGTGTACTGTGGCCATGTATTCCCTTAGCCTTGGAACTACAGAGGGTGGAATCTCAAGTGGAATACAAAATGCTGGAGGAACTCAGTGGGTCAGGCAGCATCTCTGGAGAATAAAGATGGGTGATGTTTCGGGGTTGAGACCCTTCTTCAGACTGCAAGTATAGGAGAGGGGACTGGACGTAAGAAATGGTCATAATAAAGCAGGGCCGGCAACAGATGACCAAGGAATGGTGGAGCCCACAATGGCCCCATTTGTTGGCTAGGGAGAGGTGATACTAATGGGATACAAGGATATGAACAGTGGGACTAGCATGGTGTCCAGGGTGGGGGTGGGGGGGAATGCAGAGATTACTTGAAATGAGAGAAATCAACTATTGTATCTTTATTCCTTTACCAGAGTTTGAAGGGACCAGGTCTCCCCCTTTGTTCACCCCTCAAGTGCCCGCCAGGATACCCGGTGTTAACGAGAGGAATCGCCTTGCGCCAAGATCAAACATTACAGAGACTCGGCGTGCTGTTCCACAAGAGGATCTCTTGCCCTGATGGACAGTGGGACGTGACTGGATCACACGCAAGCTTCCACTACATCCCTGTACACGTCACAATAAGAGACTGTACTAATCCCATCTGCAGCGTTTGGTCAGTCACAAGGCCTTCTGCCATCTCCGTCAGCGGTCCCTGTCATTCAACATTTAATTTTATTTGTGAAAGCAACCTCCATAACACTCACACATGTAAATACGAGCTCCCACAGAGCAGTCTTCCTCAGTAATAAAGCCAAGCCCATTGTCAATTACTCTGTGCTGGAGTCATGTAAGCCAGTTCATTAGAACAGCCTCTTTAATGACCTGTTGGAAACGCGGAGCAGAGCAAACAAGGGAATCTTTAAAAACACCAACAGCTCCCTCCATCTCACCATGTGAATGACACCAACATTAACAAATACATTTCTGCACTCCATTAATTCAGCAGTGTCCAAGCATTTTGTCTTCATCTACCACTTAGAGCCAGACCAAAGAGTCTCTGGGGATATATACCAATCTAAATCAATGTTCCCATTAATTTGTGGATATCTCAGGCTGCTCCCAGCTCCCAGGCACGATTCTCCCACCAATGGGGGAATGTTACACAGGCCTAATCACCCTCTTCCCAGTAAACGCCCAGCCTGGGCACTCTGCATCAGTCTGACCACGGTGATGGTCCAGGCCCATTCTGCTGCTGGGCACTGCATCACTGGGCACTGGATCACTGGATCACTGGGCACTGGATCACTGGGCACTGCATCACTGGGCACTGCATCACTGGATCACTGGGCACTGCATCACTGGGCACTGCATCACTGGGCACTGCATCACTGGATCACTGGGCACTGCATCACTGGATCACTGGGCACTGGATCACTGGATCACTGGGCACTGCATCACTGCTCACTGGGCACTGCATCACTGCATCACTGGGCACTGCATCACTGGGCGCTGCATCACTGGGCGCTGCATCACTGGATCACTGGGCGCTGCATCACTGGGCACTGCATCACTGGATCACTGGGCACTGCATCACTGGGCACTGCATCACTGGATCACTGGGCACTGCATCACTGGATCACTGGATCACTGGGCACTGGATCACTGGGCACTGCATCACTGCATCACTGGATCACTGGGCACTGGATCACTGGGCACTGCATCACTGGGCACTGCATCACTGAGGAACACTGCATCAGTCCAACCACAGCAACAGTCCCAGGTCCCTGTGGGACAGACACCCTCAAACCAAGGAAAGGGAGATGACTCCGGGGCACCACATGAGTGGTGGGGGGGGGGGTTTGTTTATGGATATGTGCAAATAACATGGTGACAGGGTAGAAACGTTGCTGCCTCACAGCACCAGAGATTTAAGTTTCTGGTTGAGACTCTGCCTCAGATCCACGGTCAGTTTTATCCAAAGCTGCTCCATACTTGATGTTGATCCCAGGTATGAGTGGGTTAACCTATGTCGAGTGTTTGACGGCACTGGGCCCTGCATCACTGCATCACTGGGCACTGCATCACTGGGCACTGCATCACTGGGCACTGCATCACTGGGCACTGCATCACTGCATCACTGGGCCACTGCATCACTGGGCACTGCATCACTGGGCACTGCATCACTGGGCCTGCACCTCACTGGAGTTTAGTAGGACGAGGGAGGGTGACATCCATGAAACTTAACGAATAGTGAAAGGCCTGGATAGAGTGGATGTGGAGAGGATGTTTCCACTAGTGGGAGAGTCTAGGACCACAGGGCACAACCTCAGAATTAAAGGACATTCCTTTAGAAAGGAGATGAGAATGAATGTCTATAGCCAGAGGGTGGTGAATGTGTGGAATTTCATTTCCACAGACGATTCTGGAGGCCAAGTCATTGGGTGTTTTAAGGCGGAAATTGACAGATTCTTAATTAGTAGGGGGTTATGGGGAGAAGGCAGGAGAATGGGGTTAGGAGGGAGAGATAGATCATCCATGATTGAATGGCGGAGTAGACCTGATGGGCCAAATGGCCTAATTCTGCTCCTATCACTTATGAACACGATGTCGAGTACAGGATAGTTCCAACTAAGAAATCAAGAGTTGGAGTTTAACTGGGAAATTGTTCCCTACAACAAGCACAAGCATTTCTTGTACTAAAATCCCACAAGCAAGAGCTGAGGCATTTTATTAATTTTAAGTTTGACAGTCATTTACGTGACAAGATTATCTGTGGACTTACATTGGGTCCCCGGGTTATGTAAGCTGGTCCGTGCTGAATTCAGTAATGTTCGGCACTAAATATGGATGTTTTACTCGTTCAGAGTGATTCCATCACAGTGACATGTAAACCTGTCACTACAGCAGAGTCCGAGCTGATGGAATGACTAACATCAACTCACTACTGGCTGGTCAAGCTAATAAAGCCCTTTCCCTGCAGAACCCCTGGGACCATGTCGAGCAAAAGTGGTCTCATAATTCATTAGCCTAATGGGCTTCTGCTTATTTGTTACATCTCAGGACCCAAAGCTACAGTGCGGCAGGTAGGGAAATAAAGCCTAATGTAGCTGTTAATGTGAGTGAGGTCTGCGGACAGGACAGGCAGGGGCTGGGGCCGGTCTGGGGCAGGTCTGGGACTGGGACTGGGACAGGTCTGGGACTGGGACTGGGACAGGTCTGGGACTGGGACTGGGACAGGTCTGGGACTGGGACTGGGACAGGTCTGGGACTGGGACTGGGACAGGTCTGGGACTGGGACTGGGACAGGTCTGGGACTGGGGACTGGGACTGGGACTGGGACTGGGACAGGTCTGGGGCAGGTCTGGGATTGGGACTGGGACAGGAATGGGACTGGGACTGGGGCTGGGCAGGTCTGGGACTGGGACTGGGACTGGGGCAGGTCTGGGACTGGGACTGGGGCAGGTCTGGGACTGGGGCAGGTCTGGGACTGGGCAGGTCTGGGACTGGGACATTCTCTCCACAGATGCTGCCTGACCCACTGAGTTCCTCCAGCACTCTGTGTTTTGCACAAGGTTCCATCACCTCCAGTTGTCTATTGTCTATTGTCTATTCCATCACCCACAATTCTTTGTATTTTCTTTATGTTAAAGGTGACAAGAGAGTCAACATCTTTGGTCAGTAGCTCTGGGCTTGGATTGGTCAGTCCATGGGACTGAGATAGACTAGCTCTGGGACACAGGGCAAGACTGGCCGCTCAATGTTCAGGGCTCAGATGCTACGAAAGTGGAGTTGAAGGTAAAGTTGGAGGCAAGAGTTATATTTTAAATCAAGGAGATAATCTCAGCGGTTCATAGAGAGGATGTTTAAGAAGGAACTGCAGATGCTAGAAAATCAAAGGTAGACAAAAGTGCGGGAGAAAACTCAGCAGGTGCGGCAGCATCTATGGAGCGAAGGAAATAGGCAACGTTTCGGAACGAAACCTTCATGGGTTACAGTTCATAGAGAGGATATTGGTTTGGGATTGTCCAGTGAAGTTGCATGAATGGGCCTTACAATAAGGAGGGAAGGGTGGCTTAGATGGGGAGCCTATTATAGATAACTCACCCAGCGGAGGGTGCAAGCAGAGTAGATGCTCTCTGTTGTAGGAATTAGAGTCTGAAGGAAGTCACTGGTTGGAATTTTGCACGGACTCATAAAAGTGGCCGCACCCCAGCACAAGTTATAAATCACACAAGTGATGAGATGTTATTTAGACCAATAATCACAGAAACTGATCCTCGTGTAGATTGGGTAAATCAGTTGGAAAAAATAGCTAGGTGTAAAACTTTAGAGAAATAGCCAGGATGGTGAAGGGTGGTGAATCTGTGGAATTCTTTGCCACAGACGTGTGGAGGCCAAGGTATTTGTTAAGGTGGAGATTGACAGATTCTTGATTAATACGGGTGTCAGGGGTTATGGGGAGAAGGCAGGAGAATGGGGTTTAGACGGAAAGAGATCAGCCATGATTGAATGGTGTAGACGACGGGCCGAATGGCCTAATTCTGCTCCTACTGCTTTTAGGTTTTAAAGGGGATTCTAGGGGTCAGGACAAGTCTGAAGAAGCGTTCGTGAGGAGGAGAATTTCCTCCTTGGAGAGTGTCCAAGTGTTTGGAGCTTGTTGCCATGTGTTGTGGAGTAACGCCTAAAATATTACTTTAATAGAGGGTATGTTCTCCCTGTGACCTGCGTGGGTTTTCTCCGGATGCCCCGGTTTCCTCCCACACTCCAAACCCACTGTGATTAAGTGGTTGTGTAACCATTGTAAATTGTCCCTAGTGTGTAGGATAGTGTTGTGTGCGGTGACCACTGGGACTCGATGGGCTGAAGGGCCTGTTTCTGCGCTGTATCTCTAAACTAACCTGCTGTGGTACAGAACCCAGCCAGTTGCCAAATCCATACCGCCCGTCCACCCTGTTCATCAACTTCGGGAACGCAAATATAAACGTTATCTCAGGATTAATTGCATTTTACAGCTAATCTAAATAGATTAATCTGGTGCTATCTTAAAGAATCCTTTTGTCATTTTAAATGTATTTTAATTTCACAAATACATTATCACAAACAATAAAACCTGGTTATTGTCGTCGCTGGAGATTGCTTCGTGCATTAGTGTGAGGGGTTTTATTTTAGGAGGGCATATTAATCCATTTAACGTGCCACAAACCTGCTTTATTGCCCACTGGATCTGCTGAGGCCAATGTCGATGGTCTAACATCCCACTGAGAACATTGTTAGCGTCATTGGCGTTTGTTTGTTTTTTACCAATTTCACTTTGCATCAGCGCTTCAAACTGCTCCAGGCAATTCATGTTCATAAGTGATAGGAGCAGAATTAGGCCATTCGGCCCATCAAGTCAACTCCACCATTCAATCATGACTGTCCAATCTCTCCCTCCTAACCCAATCCCATCATAACCCCTGACGCCGGCACTAATCAAGAATCTATCTATCTCTGCCTTTAAAAAATATCCACTGACTTGGCCTCATGGTGGCGCAGCGATAGAGTTACAGCGACGGAGACCCGGGTTCGAGTCCGACTACCGGTGCTGTCTGTACGGAGTGTGCACGTTCTCCCCGTGACCGCGTGGGTTTTCTCCGAGATCTTCGGTTTCCTCCCACACTCCAAAGACGTGCAGGTTTGTAGGTTGACACAAAATGCTGGAGTAACTCCCGCGGGTCAGGCAGCATCTGTGGAGAGAAGGAATGGGTGATGTTTCGGCTCCAAACCCTTCTTCATGTGTGTGGGCTTGGTTTGTATACTTGGTGTGTGTCGGCTTGTGTTGTGTGTGCGGGGGTCGCTGGTCGGGGCGGGAGTTGATCATCAGTGTATTGCTGGTTCCCAGCAGACAAGCTGAACTCCAGCAGGAAGCGACAATTGGCCAAAGCACAGGAGCTCCTCACACGTTAGAGTTGATGTATAAGACACGTTCTCCCACTCCCCAGTCTCCTACGTTAAAGCTTCGGACTAAAGAGGGATTTACGAGGCGATTTATGAGGCTATTATCAGGGCATGAGAATGTAGCATTGAGGCAAGATTGGCTGGGCGGAGTGTTGTCTTGTTGAACAATGCCTGTGTGGAGTTTAACTGCGGTGGACCCAGTGATCAGATCATCGATAGAGTGAGGAACGTTGCTCGGTCACTCGACTGCGAGGATCGGGGACGGTTGTGGAGGCAGGAAGGCGGAGGGGGAGACTTTGTGTGGACCAAGCGGATGTGTCTGGTGTCTAACCAAATGCTTCACTGGTTTCACAGGCCCTTGTTGCCACCTGTACCCAGGTACAGTTCAGTACGTATCACTATACATAATCACTTAGATATCTCTCAGTAAAGCGTCTCAGATACGGTACATGTGTACAGCAGTCGTACATGAGACGGTGTACAGGTTCACCAGATTTTGGTGCCATTTTCAAGTCCCAGTTGTTGTAAGTTCAGGGGTCTTGACCTGACCATGAAGGTCCTGGCAGCGCTGCCTGGCCAAGCCTAGTGGGAAATGACTGAGGCATGGGTTGTGAGTACGCACTCGAGATAGACACAAATGCTGGAGTAACTCAGCGAGACAGGCAGCGTCTCCGGAGAGAAGGAATGGTGACGTTTCGGGTCGAGACCCTTTTCAGACTGAGACACAGGGGAGAGGGAGACGTGGAGATAAGGGAGGGTGAGGTGTGAAACGGAGGTCGTGAGAAGAAGTTCTTTATAGGCAGTGCTATTGGTAGTTGCAAGATGGGCCGGAACAGGTGACCATCTGCCTGCTGTTCCAGGAGAGGATTTATTGTACTCGTGCCCCATGTGATGTGACTAGCTGTGAGGAGGATGCTAGGAGGCTGCAAGGTGACTTGGATAGGCTGGGTGAGTGGGCAAATGCATGCAGACGCAGTATAATATGGATAAATGTGAGGTTATCCACTTTGGTGGCAAAAACAGGGAAAGTAGACTATTATCTGAATGGTGGCAGATTAGGAAAAGGGGGATGCAACGAGACCTGGGTGTCATGGTATGCCAGTCATTGAAAGTAGGCATGCAGGTGCAGCAGGTAGTGAAGAAAGCGAATGTTATGTTAGCATTCATAGCAAAAGGATTTGAGTATAGGAACAGGGAGGTTCTACTGTAGTTGTACAGGGTCTTGGTGAGACCCCACCTGGAGTATTGCGCACAGTTTGGTCTCCTAATCTGACGAAAGACGTTCTTGCCATAGAGGGAGTACAGAGAAGGTTCACCAGACTGATTCCTGGGATGTCAGGACTTTCATATGAAGAAAGACTGAGATAGACTCGGCTTGTACTCGCTAGAATTTAGAAGATTGAGGGGGTATCTTATAGAAACTTACTAAATTCTTAAGGGTTGGACAGGCTAGATGCAGGAAGATTGTTCCCGATGTTGGGGAAGTCCAGAACAAGGGGGTCACGAGTTTAAGGATAAGGGAAATCTTTTACGGACCGAGATGATGAAAACATTTTTCACACAGAGAGTGGTGGAATCTGTGGGA
>JAWMAR010003835.1:0-67347 GCA_036785375.1 Leucoraja ocellata
CACAGTCTTTTACCCATGGGGAATCAATGACCACAGGCCATGGGTTCAAGGTGAGGGGGGAGAGATTGAATAGGAATGTGAGGGGCAACTTTTCCACACAGAGGGTGGTGGGTGTATGGAACAAGCTGCCAGAGGAGGTAGTTGAGGCTGGGACTATCCTGCCGTTCAAGAAACAGTTAGACAGGTACATGGAGAGGTCAGGATTGTAGGGTTATGGACCAAGCGCAGGCAGGTGGGACTAGGGTAGCGGGAACATTGTTGACCAGTGTGGGCAAGTTGGGCTGAAGGGCCTGCCTCCTTCCACATTGTAACACTCTATGACTATATCTATCACCCTCCCTCCCTCTACCCTGAACCCTCCCCCCATTCCTCACTCCCACCCTCTCCCCTCCCTCTACCCTGAACCCTCCCCCCATTCCTCACTCCCACCCTCTCTCCTCCCTCTACCCTGAACCCTCCACTCCATTCCTCACTCCCACCCTCTCCCTCCCTCTACCCTGAACCCTTCCCCCATTCCTCACTCCCACCCTCTCTCCTCCCTCGCCCCTGAACCCTCCCCCCATTCCTCACTCCCGCCCTCTCTCCTCCCTCTACCCTGAACCCTCCATTCCATTCCTCACTCCCGCCCTGTCCCCTCCTCTCATCTGCCCCTCCCCCCACTTAATTCTCAAGTCATGTCCCCTTGTTTGAATCTTCCCTACTCTCAGTGGAAAAGATTTTCCACGTCAACTCTGTCTATCCATCTCATCATTTTAAAAACCTCTAACAAGTCCCCCCTTAACCTTCTGCGCTCCAAAGAATAAAGCCCTAACTTGTTCAACCTTTCTCTGTAACTTAGTTGCTGAAACCCAGGCAACATTCTAGTAAATCTCCTCTGTACTGAAGACTCCTCTATTTTGTTGTAAAAAGTTTTTAAAAAGTGTCGATATTTAAAAAGTTCTAGCCTCGGTTTTGTTGATTGTTCAGTAATCTTATGGCCTGGGGGATGAAGCTGTTGCAGAACCTGGTTGTCCCGCTCTTCATGCTGCGGTACCTCCTCCCAGAGTTAAGCAGTATAAACAGTCCAAATGGTGGGTGTGTGGGGGCTCTGTAATGCCCTTAGCTCTAATCACACAGCATTTGTACCCCATGTCCATGATGGAAGGAAGAGAAGTCCCAATGATTTTTTCCGCTGTCCTCACCACTCTCTGAAGGCACTTCCAGTCCGGAGCTGTACAGCTGCCGCACCACATAGAGATGCAGCTGGTCATGACCGACTCAATTGTGCTTCTGTAGAAAGTGGCGAGGATGGGAGGGTGGAGGTGTAAACTTCTCAACCTGCGGAGGAAGTACAACCGCTGCTGTGCCCGTTTTGCCAGAGATGTAATGTTTGTGGACCAGTTTAAGGTGTCCGTTATATGCACCCCCAGGAACTTGATGCTTTTCACCTGCTCCAACCTCCCTTCCATCCACTCCATCTACACCTCACGCTGCCTCGGCAAGGCCAGGAGCATCATCGCGGACCAGTCTCACCCCCGGTCTCTCCCTCTCCTCCCCTCTCCCATCGGGCAAGAGGTACAGCAGTATGAAAACATACGCACACACACACACTTCCAGATTCAGGGAGAATTTATTCCAGGCTCTTATCAGGCAACTGAACCATCCTGCCACAACAGAGAGCGGTCCTGAATTAAGATCTGTGTTTAAGAAAGAACTGCAGATGCTGGAAAATCAAAGGTACACAAAAGTGCTGGAGAAACTTATCGGCCTTATCATATATCTATACAGACAACAGAAGCTTTTCACTGTACCTCAGCATCTATGGAGCGAAGGACATAGGCAACGTTTCAGGCCGAAACCCTTCTTCAGATGTCCCGAAACGTTGCCTATTTCCTTCGCTCCATAGATGCTGCTGCACCCGCTGAGTTTCTCCAGCATTGTTGTGTCCCTGAACTATTATCAACCAGATTGTTGACCATAAGACTGTCCTCGATCGGACTTTGCTGGCCTTACCTTGCACTAAACGTTATTCCCTTATCATGTGTCTACACACAATAAAAACCTTTCACTGTACCTCGGTACACATGTCAATAAACAAAACAATCCCCTCTGCCTCCATTCTCCCTGTATTCTCCCACCCACTGCTTGTAATGTATTGTTCCATCCCTGCATACATCTCTCCCCCCTCCCTGCACACACTCCCTCTGTATCATATCCCTCCCCCTCCATCTTCCTCCCCTCCATCCTCTCCCCCTCCCTGCATCTCTCTTTCTCCCTCTTTATCCCTCCCCTCCATCCCCTCTCCGTACATCCTTTCTCCTTCCTTGCATTTTCTCTCTCCCCTATCTCTCCCCTTCTCTCTCCTCCCCATCATCTCTCCCACTCCTTCCTCTACGCCCCCTACTCCCCTCTCCCCTTCCCTCCTCCTATCTCCCCATCCTCCCCCTCTCTCCCCCTCCCTCCTCCTCTCTCCCTCTGCCTCCGCCTCTCTCCCCCTCCCTCCTCCTCTCTCCCCCTCCCTCCTCCTCTCTCCCCATCCTCCCCCCCTCCTTCCTCCTCTCTCCCCATCCTCTCTCCTCCCTCCTCCTCTCTCCCACATAAGAGATTAGTATACAAATTTAAAACACACGGTATTGGGGGTTCAGTATTGGCAGACAGGAAGCAAAGTGCTGGAGAGAAAACGGGTCCTTTTCATAATGGCAGGGAGTGATTAGTGGGTACCACAAGGCTCAGTGCTGGGACCCCAGCTATTTACAATGTATAATAATGATTTAGACGAAGGAATTGAATGCAACATCTCCAAGTTAGCGGATGACACGAAGCTGGGGGCAGTGTTAGCAGCGAGGAGGATGCTAGGAGGCTGCAAGGTAACTTAGATAGGCTGGGTAAATGGGAAAATGCATGGCAGATGCAGTATAATGTGAATAAATGTGAGTTTATCCACTTTGGTGGCAAAAACAGGAAAGTAGACAATTATCTGAATGGTGGCCTATTAGGGAAAGGGGAGATGCAGCGAGACCTGGTGTCATGGTACACCAGTCATTGAAAGTAGGCATGCATGTGCAGAAGACAGTGGAGAAAGCCAATGGTATGTTAGCATTCGGAGCAAAAGTATTTGAGTATAGGAGCAGGGAGGTTCTACTGCAGTTGTACAGGGTTTGGTGAGACCACACCTGGAGTATTGCGTACAGTTCTGGTCTCCTAATCTGAGGAAAGGCATTTTTGCCATAGAGGGAGTACAGAGAAGGTTCACCAGACTGATTTCTGGGATGTCAGGACTTTCTTATGAAGAAAGACTGGATAGACCCGGCTTGTACTCGCTAGAATTTAGAAGATCGAGGGGGATCTTTTAGAAACTTACAAATTTCTTAAGGGGTTAGACAGGATGGATGCAGGAAGATTGTTTCCGATGTTGGGGAAGTCCCGAACAAGGGGCCACACATATTTAAGGATAAGGGAAATCTTTTAGGAACATCTTTTACACAGTGAGTGGTGAATCACTGGAATTATCAGCCTCAGAAGGTAGTTGAGGCCACAGTTCATTGGCTATATTTAAGAGGGAATTAGATGTGGCCCTTGTGGCTAAAGGGACCAGGCGGTATGGAGAGAAGGCAGGTACAGGATACTGAGTTGGATGATCAGCCCATGATCATATTGAATGGCGGTGCAGACTCGAAGGGCCGAATGGCCTTTACTACTGCACCTATCGTCTATGTTTCTATGACAATCAGCATCTCTGAAGAAGGTCTTGACCCAAAACGTCACTCGTTCCTTCTCTCCAGGGATGCTGCCTGTCCGGCTGAGTTACTCCAGCATCTTGTGTCTACCTTTAGCACATTGTAAGCACGTGAACCGAGACAAGACGAGACGTTGAGCCTGTCCGATCACGCTATCCACGCGTGCTATCACACACGACGAAAATCTAGACGCAGGTTATTGCGAGACAAAGTCAAATGTCAAAGTCTATTTTACTTCGGAGTCACGTGAGTGACTACGTGAAGAAGAACCCTGCCAGGACGCATGCGTGTCATATCGCTACACGCATTGCAACAAGTCACAGCAGGGGGAAGGACGTTCCCCCTAAGCAGCAAGTTTCAAAAAGCCAAATGCAGCAGGTAAGAGACTCTGCATTCTTTTTCTCCTTTGTCATAGGAAGGACAGAAGGAGATCGATGGCTGCGAGAAAGCTGGCGGGGGAGAACCGCGGAGTTGCGGACAGCCGGCAGCGGCCAGCGGCATAGCAATTTCCCTTAACGGGAACACCTGTGTCCGGCTTCGCTCCTGCACCGGCAAAGCCAGGTGGGAAGGCAAACGGGAAGCTGACAGAGTCGTTGACTCAGCCGAGTCCGACTCTGATCAGCCACCAGGCAGCCGGCAGTGGCCGGCGGCACAGAACCCACAAAGTCGGCAATTCAGCAGAGTCCGACTTTAAACAGAACTCCGACTCTGAACAGCCGCGAGCGGCCACTGCCCGTGAGAATTGGAGCCGGTTGGAGCGGCTGATGGACCAAATGCTCCAAAGTGACAGGCTCCGGGAGATGGAGACTAGCCACAGTGTGCAGCTAGTAACTCCTACAGCAGCACCTCTTGTGGGCTGCACAGGGTTTCTCCCTCATCAGAGGGGAGTACTGGGGGTCAGTTCTGGGCTGACCCTGAAGATGGGTTTGCTGAACATACTACTAGTGTGCGAGGGGACAAGATAATCTTCTGGATATGGAGTCCCAGTTCATTCAACCTGACCAAACTGGACAAACCTTGAACCAAAATTGTCTGCAAGTATTGACTATATGTCCTTCAATCAGCTACAAGGACAAGCATTATTGGACACCACAGCAAGACACCTACCAGCAGGGAATTGCACATCTCTGAATGTTCCAAGTGTGAAACAGTGTATATGGAAACACGTTGGAGCATCAATCAGAGCCGGGGACATGAAACTACAAAACGTTCTCAAAGTCCTAACAGCGGGGCCCAATCATCACGCGTATGCACCCACTAGTCGGACAAGACATACTGGTGAAAGCTTGGAAGCCAGGTACACTGAACATCAGCCTTTTTTAGGCCATGGCCCAGACTGGCCTTACTGGAAAATGCGCAAACCCCCAACACCAACACAACCACAGACCCAGACACCGGCGCCTCAATGTCCACGGAGGATACCGAAAAAGAAATAAGCTTACCACTGGTAAACATGGAGGTAGGTGGGTCTGGTTCCCTACGAATTATGGATGGAGGTTGGTGGTGAGATTACTATTCTACCTGGATGCATGGAGTAAGTTAATTACCAACATTTATATTTTAAGCAGTATCCAGGGATATACCGTAGAATTATACATCATCACAGATTTGACTAAATTGAACACTTTCGTACAATATATCCATTTCAAGATGGAAACCTTTGTTACTACTAAGCAATTGATTTTCAAAGGTTACTACATAGCAAGCATCGATTTTAAAAATGCTTATTATACAGTACCTATACGAGGTGACCACATATGTTATTTAAAATTCAACTGGATGGGGCAGCACTGGTAATACAGAGCACTACCTAATGGGCTAACATTAGCACCCAGGCTGTTCACCAACAATTTGAAATCATCCTTAGCGTTTCTGCGGAAACAAAAACACATGGTAATGGCATATCCAGATGACATACTTATTGTGGGCAAATGGTAACAGCCACAAAACAATTATTTGAAAAACTGGGTTTATCATCCATCCAGTTAAATCTAAATTAACGCCTTCTACCACAATGGATTATATGGGGTTCACCATTAACTCAGTTCGCATGTCAGTGACTTTGCCTAAAAAAAAGGTTACAGTCTTAACATAAACAATAATTGGCAAAATAGTGGCTGCTTCCCCCGCCACACAATTCGGACCTTTACATTATCAAAATTTACAGAGGGCTAAAATAAGAGCACTCAAAATTAATCGAGTTCATTTGACAGACCAATGAAGCTACCAACAGAGGCCATAATGGAACTAAAATGGTGGATAGATAACATTGGGCATTGTTTCAATCCAATCATTATCAGCACGCCGCCTATGGTACTACAGACTGATGCCAGTGCACTGGTTAGGGTGCGTTCTATGGCCTTAAATCATATTGTTCTGGGTTATATCACCAGCACGTTAGACTAAAAATTGACTATACCACCGTGGTAGCATATATCAACCACATGGGTGGAAACAAATCGACATCGTGTGACAATTTGGCCAACACAACTTCGCTATGGTGTATCCAGAAAGATATTTGGATATCAGCTACCTACTTACCAGGTAAACTAAATTTAGTGGCAGACACCATGTCACGCAAATTCAATGAAAACACCGAATGAATGTTGGATAAAAAATTATTTGCTGATATTGCAGCACGGTATGGAATACCAGATATCGATTTTTTCGCATCCAGGCTCAATCACCAAACTATGTAACTATGTTTCATGGGAACCAGACCCTGGGGCAGCGGCAACAGATGTATTTTGCTGCATTGGGGAGAAACTGTTTATTTATACATTCCCTCCTTTCTGCCTCATTAGCCGGGTATTAAGGAAAATACAGCAAGACTCTGCGTCTGGTATTTTGATAAGTAACCGACTGGCCTACTCAACCATGGTTCCCGGTGATATTCGACATGGTATTAAAACCATGCATCAATATCCAGAATAGACTAAATCTACTGGTTCATCCCATAACAAGGGAAAGCCACCCTTGTCATAATTATATAAACTTATTAATTTGTAGAGTTTGAAAGCACCTCTACTTCACCTGGGACTAACGAACCGAACAGTGGACATGATTTCAGCGGCCCACAGACAGTCCACCAAAAAACAGTACTTGGTGTACATCAAGAAATGGGAAATGTACTGTCACTACAATAACATCACTCACAGATTTATGAACATCCCGTCTGTTCTGGAATTCCTGGCAAGCCTCCATTACGACGAGGGGCTCAGTTATATTGCCATCAACTGCGCCAGAAGTGCTCTGTCAACATACCTGTGGCAAGGAACAGAGCGGCATTCTGTTGGGACACACCCCCTGGTAACAAAACTCATGAGGGGAAATTTTAATGTCAATTCCCCAAGAACCAGGTACTCCCAAATATGGGATGTGAGCATTGTACTGACCATGTTAAGATACTAGCATTTTTAAATCTCACTCCATCAGGGCTGCAGCTACATCGGCAGCTAGGAAGTTGGATGTTCCGATGGACCATATCCTCAAGACAGCAGGATGGTCAACGGGGGAAAAACTTTCCAATGATTTATAACAAACCAGTAATTGAACCTGGAACATTTGCAGAAACAATTTTAAGTTCTGTAATATAATTTTACCCCATAAACAGGGGCTATAATTTGATGTTAATAAATTTATCGTTGTTTTTTCAATATCATATTGATGGCTAACAATGTTAATACTATTCTCCCATAATCAAGACAGATGTGATGCATGGACTCGTTCCACGGCATGGAATCACAGAGCTTTAAAATCTTCACGTAGTCACTCACGTGACTCCGAAGTAAAATAGTAAGATTAAATGAGAACTTACCAGTTCGAAGTTTGATCGTTCTTTTAGGAGGAGTTACGTTGAGGGAATACGTGCCCTCCGCTCCCACCCTTGATCATATACTCAACTGGTATCTTCTTCTCTAATCTTACTATGTTTAGTCATTACAGTTATCTGTGATTTCACACCGTTGCTTTGAAGAATGACACGCATGCGTCCTGGCGGGGTCTTCTTCACGTATTCCCTCAACGTTACTCCTCATAAAATAACGATCAAACTTCGAACTGGTAAGTTCCCGTTTAATCTTACTATTTTAACTCTGAACAACAAAAATAAACATTGATAGTAAGATTAAACGAGTGCTTACCAGTATGAAGTTTGATCTGTATTTTATGAGGAGTTACGATGAGGGATAACGTGAAGAACCCAGCTCAGTGCGCATGTGCGGCATACTTCCAAGCAGCCGTGTGGAATCACAGGATAGACACAATATTTGAAGTAAGATAGTAAAGATCATGAGACATCAGTTTATTAGTTTGATCTATATATTGAGGGTGGGAGCGGAGGGCACGTTATCCCTCATCGTAACTCTTCATAAAATACAGATCAAACTTCATACTGGTAAGCACTCGTTTAATCTTACTATTTTACTTCGGAGTCACGTGAGTGATTCCGTGAAGATTTCAAAGGTCTGTGATTTCAAACCGTGTAACTGTTTTTATTTCACTCACTGCCGAAGTTCTTGAAGGAGGAAGTGTTATCGTAATCAACCAAAGGATCTGCTTTTTCAAGAAACAGAAAGGTATTTGTTAACAATAACAACATAAATAGCTCCCCTGAGCTTAAATTAATATTGCAATTTGTAATATTCTTTCTGCAGTTAAATCAGGCTTATCAACGGTTTATAATAAAAACATTCTGAACGTCGTTTCCCTTGACCATCCTGCCGTATTGAGAATGTGGTTAACCGGGATGTCCATTCGTTCAGCCGCTGATATCAATGCTGCCCTAGTGGAATGGGATTTAAATGTATTATTATCTATTCCGGCAGCTTTCAGTACCTGTTTGAGCCACCTTGGAGTGGTTTGGCTCGTACCCCGTCTTGGGGTTTCTGTGGTCGACCCATAGGCTTTCCTCTCCCTCTAAGATTGTGGGTTGTGTCTATATATTGTAGTAGATGGGTCACCACACTCAACCTAGACTCTGGTGGGTAGGCCCGGAATCCCACCAGTGAATTGGGCGTTCCTGGTCCATATAACCATATAACAATTGCAGCACGGAAAACACAGGCCATCTCGACCCTACTAGTCCGTGCCGAACTCATAATCTCGCCTAGTCCCATATACCTGCGAGTTAGGTTTTACCGGACCTAGAGTGATGAACGTGATGCGTCTGGGGTAATCACCATGTTATCCAGTCTAGTTTTATGGAGTGACTGGACTCTGTGAGCGTATACGAGAGTCATAAGCATGAGCGTTTTTAACATAGTTTGAGCAAGACTGAGGGATCTGGCTGGTGCCATTCCCTGAGATATGTCAATATCACACCGATATCCCATACATGGGTATACCTGGGTTTTTGGGGCTTATTATTATAATTGCCCTTCATAAGTTTATCTTCGGTGGATGGGATCCCATGCTCTGCTGTCATGCTGTTTTAGATAAGCAGATAAGGCGCTTCATGCTGTATTTACGGCACTGTAACTCACCTTTTAATCATGGTGTAGATGGTCCAGGAACTCCAATACGTCAGTGGTTGAATAGTTTGGTATGTTGTCCCTGCGTCGTGGCAGTATTTTCCCATGCTCTTGGTGACTGTTCGCAGGGATGCCGACATGGTGGTAATGGTCCATTTGGATAATCCCAGTCCCTGGTAAGGTCTATTCATAACCTACACCCAGGAGTTTGATGTTTTTATGGCATGGGTGGCTTATGCCTGATACTGGGTTGAGTCAGCAACCATGGTCCACTAGGGAAATCCATAGGTGACTCGCCCACCATGTCGTGATGAACTGGGAACCATGGCTGTGTAGGCCGGTCGGGCACGTTCAATATCTCGGAGACAGATTCCATCTGTATTGCGAAGTGCCCGACTGATGAGGCAGAAGGGAGGAAGGCAAAGCAGAAATTCCCCCTTCCAGCGTGTAGGCATCTATCGCTGCTGCCTCTGATCTGGCTCCTAAGTCACATACATAGGTTACTGGTGATTCCGTCTTGTGCAACCAAATTGATATCTGGCGTTCAAACTGCTTAATACCTTTAGCAGATATTTTGGGTTTGACATCTATTCAATATTATCATAAATTTTTCCCCGTGACGTGGTGTCTCCCACTGTGTTCTAGCTTCCTAGGAAATAGGCAGCTGATAGTTAAAATGTCTTTTGACACACCATTGCCAGATCTGTTTGACCAATTTGTTGCACGATAATGATTTTATGCTCCCCATATGGTTGATATAAGCCACCACCATAGTATTATCAATCCGTAACCGCATATGTACGTGCTGCATTTGAAATGCATATGCTTTTTAGCCCAATAGGCGATCACCAATCCCAAATAGTTGATGCCCGGTGTGTGTAGTAATGATGATTATGAATTGGTCCATCTGTTACCTGTGCTGGATATGGAGTTTAGTTGCTCCCCAGCCTAAAGTACTGGCATCGGTTTTTAATAACCAAGTTGGGATTGGTGATGATAATAGGGCTGAAAACTATGCCAAACATATGTCTGCCCACCACTGTAGTTGTGATATAGCTTCAGTGGGTACATTCATGATTTGATTATATTGACCCAAGCACCTTGGCAAAGTAACAGTCATATGGATGGAATTGATATTGAAGCCCAGATAATCCATGGTAGTTAACGGCTTCAATTCTGGTTTATCTGGGCGTGGGATGAACCTCAGTGTTTCAAGGAGCTGTTTCGTAGCTAGAACTGCTGCCACAGCTAATTCCTTTGTTTCCCCTAATACGAGGATATCATCCAATATATGCCATGATTATGCTTGTTTTCTTAATATTTTCATGGCTATTTTTAATATTTATAATAGTTTAGGGCTGAGGTTAGACCATTGGGAATGCTCTATACTCCCATAGTTGCCCTAACCGGGATATCCATTATCCAGGTAATTTTTTTAGGTATCTACAATGATCCTAGTGTATGGGTATAAGATAGTTTGCATCTTCCATATCAATGCTCGCCATAAGGTATCCTTTGGAGATCAGATTTCTGGCAGTGACAAAAACCCGTCTCCATCTTAAGTGTATATACTCAACAGATTTATTTAGTGATATTAGATCAATGATGATGCTACATTCACCATCTTTTGTAGTTTTAGTGAATATATTCGATACAATTTCCAATGGTTCATGTTTACTCCCATGATCCGTTTAGTAATGAGCCTTTCTAGTTCAGCTTGACCTTCTCACTTCTCTTTTCTTAGAGGGAGAAAATGCCCTTTGGGCGCATTGCTGAACTGGCGGTAATATGCCCAATTTGAGTTCAAGTTTTTATCCACTAATACTGTTGAGTATATTTTAGTTATTTGTGACAGCACCCCATGCTTTATCAACAAGTGTAAATGTCCCCCCCGCAGTTAGTAGAACACCCTTATTTAGTGTAAACTGGGAGGAACCAGACTACCTACCTCCATGTTCATTGTTTTTTCATGAAGGCTTAGTTTTGCTGGTAAGCTGGTGCTGTCGGTGGGGCGGCGCATTTTCCCACGGCTCCGCTCTGGGCCCCTGTCTAAAAAGAACTTTGGGGGTAATGTGAAGCGGTCGCCAGGCTTTCACCAGCCTTGTTCGATATTTGCCGGTGGATGCCGAGGGGTGCTGCCAGCTGGGTGTTGGATGCGATGTCCTGCTCGTTCCATGGCCTGCCCTCATGAGGCGCACAGGTTTAGCTGCCTCTCTTCCCGCAGCAGCAGTTTGCATAGCCCTGTATATTTGGGGTTGAGGGCAGGTCTTATATGCACAAATGTCAGTCGAGTATCCCAAATTTGGGAACATCTTAGGCGTCAGCACACTCGTAGTGCAACGGGATAGTCTCACCCTGGGAGAACCACCTTGGTGATCATGGCGTCTCGCCTGCCAGGTGAGTATGATCCGTGGAAAAAACGAGCAAAGGCGGTGACATCTTGACCCTTCTGTTAGGAGCTTCAGATTTCGCTGCTTTTAGCTCTTGTCTGCGAGTCTGCTGACCCAGCTGCCTGCAGATTTGCCTCTAGAAAGGCCTACTCCTGCAGGGCTTTGTTTGGGAAGATGGTCGCGTGGAGGAGCCATGTAGTGGCCCATGACACCCAGTAGCTCTTCCTGATCCTGCTCCCCTGGCATACTGCTGTTCTCGTCCGCCTGCCCAGCATTTAAGCCAGCCCAGCCCTGGCCTCCTTAGCTAGCCTCAAAAGAGGAGCAAAAGGGTGTGCTATAAATTGGAGGAGGCATAGCTCAAACTCCGTTGTTGCATCAATCCCTCGACAAGGGAGATGGCTAGTGCAATAGCACTGGGGTAGGAGTGTCAGCTCCCTTGGCGTTCAGCCAGTGACCCCTCGTTTTCCTGGAGGTGAACTCCATGACCTCCTCTGGCTTGGGGAGACAGACATACTTGTTTTTGCTGTCTCCAACCTGTTCCATGTTGGAGGAAGTTGATTCCTGTAGAACCTGTATTTTTGGTAAGGTTTTGTCTTACCTGTAGTTAGAGGCTGCCTGCCGTTTTTCAGGCGGCATTGTAGCGGTTCCCGGGCGGCGATTCTCCTAGTCAGGAGTCTGCAGGGCTGCCGGTCGGGTTTTTAAATTTCCCTCCGGTCCGCTGCTGTTAACCAAACAGCTGTTCAGCGGACCGGCATCAGCGCAGCTCACTGTCAGCGGTCCGCAGCGTGTGCGGTCCCGTTTGCGCCTATCCCCCTCCACTGTCGGCTCCTTCGCTGGAGTCGAACGGGGGCCGCTTCCTCTGCTGCTTTGCTCCCCCTGGAGCAAGAAACCACAAGGCCCGATTAAGGTAAGTACTTACCTCACGTTCCTTGGTTTGCGGGAGCGCCGACTCCCGCTGGGCCGCGTGTGCACAGCTGTGCGATAATGGCGCAACTGCGCACTGGGCTGGGGTCTTCACGGAATCACTCACGTGACTCCGAAGTAAAATAATGGTGCAAGAATAAATCAGTGAGTTGTTTAAAATGTTATACCCGAGAACTCCTGGGATTATTTATGGTATTATGTTTTTAAAATTGCCAGTATATTTATCAAGGATATGGCAGCCTGATCTCCTCATGAACTAAGAGATTTGTTCCAATCTTCCAACCCACCTCACTGCAACTGCTGTACACGTTTTTTTATCTGCACTTTCTCCAGCAGTAACACTGCACCACTATTTAGACTTTGGAGATACAGAATGGGAATGGGCTCTTCGTCCAACGATCAAATCCGTACACTAGTTCTATCGTTCACACTAGGGACATTTTCCAATTTTTGTCAAAGCTAATTAGCCTACAAACCTGTACATCTTTGGAATGTGGGAGGAATATTCTACGCTTTGGTTATTTTATTCTTTGCACTCACTATTGTGCGTGTGTATAGCTTGATTGTATTCATGTCTGGTTTGATTTGACTGGATGCAAACACAACCAATATTTTTCACAGAATTCTCCATACACATGACACTAATAAACCAATATTAATATGAATGTTTTCACTGTAAATTGTTGCAAAAGTGTTTACAGTTGAATCCGAGCTTAAACACTAATGTGTAGCTGATTGGTTTATGGTAATTATATTGATAAAAGGAAGTACAGGACCATGTCAGAAGCTGGGAAGATTAAGTGATATCTGGGAGAAAGTATAAAGCTGAGGAGACAAACAGTCATGAACTCAAAAGAGAATAAATAGGGTGACTGGACTTTTTTCACGGCTGAAGGAATCAAGAACTAGAGGGCTTGGGTTCAATCAAAAAGAGGAGAGGAACCCTGTTGGCAACTTTTTTTACACAGAGGTTTTCGTATATGAAACGAGCTGCCAGAGGAAGTAGATGAGGCTGGTACAATTACAACATTTATAAGATATTTGAATCCGTAAATGTTTAGAGGGAATGTGTAGGAAGGAACTGCAGATACTGGTTTATACCGAGGAGAGACTCAACATACTGGAGTAACTCAGCGGGTCAGGCAGCATCTTTGGAAAAAGGAATAGGTAATATTTTGGGTTAGAACACTTCCCGAAGTGTCACCTATTCCCTTTTCCCACAGAGATGCTGCCTGACCAGACCTGCTGGGTTTCCCCTGCAGTTTAGGGGGATTGGGCCAAATAGGACCAGTTTTCAAGGGGCATCTTGTTTGGCATGGACAAGTTGGGCTAAAGGGCTTGTTTTCATGCTGTATGACTCTGTGTCTGCAGGTTTAAATGTTTTTTAGACTAATAAAATAAAGATTCTGCAATTGCCAGAATTCTATAATAAAAACAAGAATTTAAAAATATATATATATATATTTTAATTGGAAGACCATTGATCCATTTCTCTTTTGCACAGGGCTTCGTCATGGTTGTCTGGCCATTTTATAGTAAGGGGAATACTGTTGAAATTACGTGGGTGTGGGGATTGTGATCTCAGTTTGCGACCCTTGATTTGAAGTTTATTTGGCAGGCAATTATGCAGAGAGTGCTGCATTCTTCAAATTTTGCTCTGTTGGGATATTCAACCTTATTAAAGGATTTTTTTTTCTGTTGCTAAACTGCGGCAGTTGTTTTTCAGACGGATGGACGTTATTGAGCAATGTGACTAGCGTAGATGAGGCATCTTGGTCAGCAAGTATGTCAGCAACATTTCACATGTCTCGTCTCCAAACATCAGCAATGATATCATTGTCTGCATCGCGTGTCAAGAATCACGAGATTCACGACTTCACATTATAAAGATACAGCTTGAAAACAGGCCCTTCAGCCCACCGAGTTTGCACCGACCATCTTGGTTCTTGGTTTCTGTGTCCTCCAAAATATTCCAAGTGGAATTTAAACTGGAGGTGGTGAAGGGAAGGATTAAGCCAGAAAGGGTTATTGGGAAGAAAGTGCTACTTTAAATGTTGCATCTGGTTGGGTAACTATAGTTGGGTGGAGATTCCATGCTTTAATTGTGTGTGGGAAGAACGAATTGCTGTACACATCTGTCTTTGTAGCTGGGATCACAAATTGGATCGAATGCCCTCGTCTGCTTCTAATTGGTTTGGGTTTGGTGTAGGTCTTGTAATCTATGTCTAGATGACCATTTAACATTGTGTAAAAACAGGTCAAACGGTGAGCTTCACGTCTGTCTTGGAGAGGTTTCCACCCCAGAGAATTCAGATGTTTGGTGACACTCACTTCTCTCTCATAGGTGTTAGTAACAAATCGAGCTGCCTGTCTTTGGACACGTTCGATGGAAGAAATGTTTTTATTTGTGTATGGGTCCCATGCTGCAACTGCATAGTCCAAATGAGGTCTAACGAGGGTGAAATATAGCTTCTCCTCGACAGAAGTTGAACAATGATGAAAGTTGGGCCTCAGGAACTTTAGGACACCTGTTGCTTTCACCGTTGCATGATGAGTCTGACCATTCCAACGCAGATCATTCCGCAATTTAATGCCAAGATACTTGGTTTGTTTGGATTCTTCAAGGGTGACACCAAGTATGTTGTAAGATGTTTCGCCTGGATTCCTCTTTCTGGTGACACACAGGAAGAATATCGAAACTCTAAAGACAGCACCTGTGATCAGGATTGAACCCGGGTCTCTGGCTGTGTAAGGTAGCAACTCTACCGCTGCCCCACTGTGCCATTCCGAGTTATCATGTACAAATATTATTCTGAATAATAACAAGTATCCAATCGGGGAAAGCAAAATTCTATTTGTGACCAAACAATAGCATTGAAGTCACACCATATGTTGTTGAATAAAGGAAACTGATGACGAATATTGATGATAAGGCTCTAACGGCTACAAAGCACATAGAGAGGTTCAAAGTTTAATCATTGCCAAGCCAAAATTATCTTACACTGTTTTCTACTCCAATAACATTGATTTAATAAGGCTTCGGTTTACTTTGATCAATGTCATATTGCAGACGGAATTATGCATTTTGGTTCCGTCTCAAATTAGGTCCCATATAAATGAAGACAAAAATAACACACGGAGACATTCAATTTACGCTGTTACAATCGTGAATGTACCTTCCTTTTATTTTAGAGTTATGTTCACATTTTTAGGAAATGTATAAAAATATCTTGTTTTCGATTATTTTTGAGAGACAGTATGGAAATAGGCCCTTTGGCCCACAGATTCCACAATGGCCATCGATCGCCTCTTCACAAGAATTATATTTTAACCCATTTTCTCATTCACTCCCTACACACCATGGGCAACTTTTGTTTTACAGCAGCAAATTAACCTCCACGTGCATGTAGTTTTGTTTATTGTCGAGTACTGAGGTGCAGTGATAAGCTTTGATCTCTGCAAAGCTATCAAGGATGCTAAGAGCCAACATCAGTACAAACTTGAGTCTCCTATAATCATTCAGACACACACAGAATGTGGCAAGGTCTGAATCCTATAAACTGGCTGCAAAGCAAAGTCAGGCAACATCACTAGTGATAGTGCGGCCCTACCTCATCAACTTAATGTCTTCCATGCTTGTTTTGTGCAGAAGGCCAATGGGGCAATGACATCTGTCCCTTCAGACTCGTGTGCCTTTTCCCAAGGTGACTGTTGCAGGGGTTAGATCGGCTTTGTGATGTGATCTCTTTGGGATATGTGATGAACCCGGAGCACCCAAAGGACACTTGCACGGTGACAGGTAGATGTATTCAACTCCACCCACAGCATCCGAGGTCAGGATCGAACCCGAGTCTCTGGTGCTGTGAGGCAGCAGCTCTATCAACTGTGTATTGAAACCCGAAACGTCACCCATTCCTTGTCTCCAGAGATGATGCCTGTCCCGCTGAGTTACTACAGCTCTTTGTGTCTATTGTCATGCCATCTATAATGTTATTGCATGCAATTCGATTATGGATTGATTGAAATTCATTGTAGGACACAACATGGATACAGGCCTTTTGTCCCAGCGAGTCCACACTGACTATCATCGTCTGTTCACACTTGTTCTATGTTATCCCACTTTTACATCCACTCCCTACACATGAGGGGCAATTTACAGAGGGCAATTGACAAACCCACACGTCTTTGGGACGTGGGAGGAATTCGGAGCACTTGAAGGAAATCCTTGCAGTCATAGGGAGTGTGTGAAAATTCCACACAGACACGTGAGATTAGGATCAAGCTCTGGAGCCATGAGGGAGCAGCTTTGCCAACTGGGTCATAGAAACATGGAAACATAGAAAATAGGTGCAGGAATAGGCCATTCAGCCCTTCAAGCCAGCACCGCCATTCAATATGATCATGGCTGATCATCCAACTCAGTATCCCGTACCTGCCTTCTCTCCATACCCCCTGATCCCTTTAGCCACAATGGCCTCATCTAATTCCCTCTTAAATATAGCCAACAAACTGGCCTCAACTACCTTCTGTGGCAGAGAATTCCAGAGATTCACCATTCTCTGTGTGAAAAATGTTTCCCTCATCTCGGTCCTAAAAGATTTTCTCCTTATCCTTAAACTGTGACCCCTTAAGAACTATGTCAACAAAATAGAGAGAGTACAGAGGAGATTTACTAGAATGTTGCCTGGGTTTCAGCAACTAAGTTACAGAGAAAGGTTGAACAAGTTAGGGCTTTATTCTTTGGAGCGCAGAAGGTTAAGGGGGGACTTGATAGAGGTTTTTAAAATGATGAGAGGGATAGACAGAGTTGACGTGGAAAAGCTTTTCCCACTGAGCATAGGGAAGATTCAAACAAGGGGACATGACATGAGAATTAAGGGACTGAAGTTTAGGGGTAACATGAGGGGGAACTTCTTTACTCAGAGAGTGGTAGCTGTGTGGAATGAGCTTCCAGTGAAGGTGGTGGAGGCAGGTTCGTTTTTATCATTTAAAAATAAATTGGATAGTTATATGGATGGGAAGGGAATGGAGGGTTATGGTCTGAGTGCAGGTATATGGGACTAGGGGAGATTATGTGTTCGGCACGGACTAGAAGGGTTGAGGTGGCCTGTTTCCGTGCTGTAATTGTTATATTGTTATATTGTTCTGGACTTCCCCAACATCGGAAACAATCTTCCTGCATCTAGCCTGTCCAACCCCTTAAGAATTTTGTATGTTTCTATAAGATCCCCCCCTCAATCTTCTAAATTCTAGCAAAAATAAGCCGAGTCTATCCAGTCTTTCTTCATATGAAAGTCCTGACATCCTGGGAATCAGTCTGGTGAACCTTCTCTGCACTCCCTCTATGGCAAGAATGTATTTCCTCAGATTAGGAGACCAAAATTGTACGCAATACTCCAGGTATGGTCTCACCAATACCCTGTACAACTGCAGTAGAACCTCCCTGCTCCTATAATCAAATCCTTTTGTTATGAATAAGTTATTTGTTAAGGTGTCGTTCCCTCTGTAGTTATAATTCCAAATTCATAGCTCTCTATCGCTGTGCACAATACTAGAATTTTGGTTACAGGGAAAATATAATTAATATACTATTAGTTGCCAAGACTAGAGGGCCTGAGCTACAAAGAGAGCTTAAGCAGGCTGGGATTCTATTCCTTGCAGATCAGGGTGATATTTTAAAGGCTTATAAAATTGTGAGGAATAGATCATGTAGATGTACATAGTCTCTCGGCCAGAGTAAGTGAATCAAAACCAGAGGCCATAGGTTTGAGGTCAGTGGGGAAAGATTTGATAGTGTAACACGAGGGGTAACACAAAGTATGAGGTGCTGGAGGAAGTAGTTGAGGCAGGTACTATTACAACATTTAAGAAATATTTAGAGAGGTACATGGATAGGGCAGGTTTAGAGAGAGATGGGCCAAACACAGGCAGGTGGGACTAGTGTAGATGGTAAATGTGGTCGGTATGGGCAGGTTAGTCTGAAGGGTCCTGTTTCCACACTCCATGGCGTTATGACTGCAAAATGCTATTTTAAACAAATAGGCAGAATAGTAAGATTAAACGAGAACTTACCAGTTCGAAGTTTGATCTGTATTTTATGAGGAGTTACGATGAGGGATTACGTGAAGAACCCGCTCAGTGCGCAGGCACGACATACTTCCAAGCAGCGGTGTGGAATCACAGACAGACACAGTTATTTGAAGTAAACATAGTAAAGATTAAGGAGACATCAGTTTACTAGTTTGATCCATATAATGAGGGTGGGAGCGGAGGGCACGTAATCCCTCTTCGTAACTCCTCATAAAATGTGAGTGACTACGTGAGTGACTACGTGAAGACTTCAAAGGTTTGTGATTTCAAACCGTGTAACAGTTTTTATTTCACTCACTGCCGAAGTTCTTGAGGGAGGAAGTGTTATCGTAATCAACCAAAGGATCTGCTTTTTCAAGAAACAGAAAGGTATTTATTAACAATAACAAAAATAAATAGCTCCCCTGAGCTTAAATTAAATATTTGCAGTTTGTAATATTCTGTCTGCAAATAAGTCAGGCTTTATCAACGGTTTATTATAAAAAAACATTCTGAACGTCGTTTCCCTCGACCATCCTGCCGTATTGAGAATGTGGTCAACCGGGATGTCCATTCGTTCAGCCGCAGATGTCGATGCTGCCCTAGTGGAATGGGATTTAAATGTATTAGTGTCTATTCCGGCAGCTTTCAGTACCTGTTTGAGCCACCTTGAAGTGGTCTGGCTCGTTACCCCGCCATGAGGTTTCTTGTGGCTGACCCATAGGGCTTTTTCTCTCCCTCTGAGATTGTGGGTTGTGTCTATATATTGTTGTAGATGGGTCACCACACTCAACCTTGGCTCTGGTGGGTAGGCCCGGAATACCACCAGTGAATTGGGCGTTCCTGGCCTGCTATGTTTTCACCAGAACTAGAATGATGAACGTGATGCGGTCTGGGGTGATCACCATGTTATCCAGTCTTAGTTTATGGAGTGACTGGACTCTGTGAGCGGATACGAGAGCCATAAGCATGAGCGTTTTTAACGTAGATTGCTCAAGACTGAGGGATCTAGCTGGTGAATATCATCTGAGATATGTTAATACCACACTGATATCCCATACATGGGTATACCTGGGTTTTGGGGGCTTGTTATTGTAAATGCCCTTCATAAGTTTTATCACCAGTGGATGGGATCCCATGCTCTGCTGTCCTGCTGGTTTTAGATAAGCAGACAGGGCGCTTCGTGCTGTATTTACGGCACTGTAACTCATCTTTTCATCATGGTGTAGATGGGCCAGGAACTCCAGCACGTCGGTGGTTGTAGTAGTTTCGTATGTTGTCCCTGCGTCCTGGCAGTATTTTTCCCATGTTTTGATGTAGGATAGGTACTGCTTCTTGGTGGATGTTCACAGGGCTGCCGACATGGTGGTGATAGTTCATTCGGATAATCCCAGTCCCTGGTAAGGTCTATTCAAAACCTACAACCCAGGAATTTGATGTTTTCATGGCATGGGTGGCTTATGCCTGATACTGGGTGAGTCAACAACCGTGGTCCACTAGGGAAATCCATAGGTGACTCGACCACCATGTCGTGATGAACTGGGAACCATGGCTGTGTAGGCCAGTCGGGCACCATCAATATCCCAGAGGCAGAGTCCATCTGTATTGCGAAGTACCCGACTGATGAGGCAGAAGGGAGGGAAAGCAAAAAGCAGAAATTCCCCCAATCCAGCGTGTAGGCATCTACCGCTGCTGCCTTTGGTCTGGTTCCCAAGTCACATACATAGGTAACTGGTGATTCCGTCTTGTTGCAAACAAATCGATATCTGGCGTTCCATATTGCTTAATAACTTTAGCAAATATTTTGGGTTTAACATCCATTCGATGTTATCATTACATTTTTCCGTGACCTGGTGTCTGCCACTGTATTTAGCTTACCTAGTAGATAGGCAGCCGATAGTAAAATATGTCTTTCGACACACCATTGCCAGATCTGATTGACCAATTTGTCGCACGATAATGATTTTATGCTCCATATATGGTTAATATAAGATATGCCATTTATTGTCACTATACATGTACAGTGAAACTGAAAGCTGCTCGTACTCAGTGCATACATACAATTAGCACAAAAAACAAGAAACAGAAAAAACAAAAAACAGAAGGGAGATGGGGGGGGGGGGGGGGAAATAGGTGCACAAATTCTGTGGCGCTACATACATATATACATATATACAGATGGAAGTCCGTGTTGGGCGGTGTAGTCAGTGCATGTGTGAATTTGAATTTATTGTAGTTATAATTCTCGGAAAGCAACTATTCCTGAGTCTGTTTGTCCTGGATTTGATGCACCTATAGCGCCTTCCAGAGGGCAGCTGGTCGAACAGTCCAAACGCAGGATGGGAGCTGTCTTTGATGATCTTCTTTGCCCTGCTAAGGCAGCGGGAGGTGTAGATGTCCATCAGGGAGGGGAGAGGGCAACCAATGATCTTCTGCGCTGTCCTAGTTACCCTCTGAAGCCTCTCCCTGTCTGCCATGGTGCAGCTGCCATACCATGCTGTAATGCAGTATGTCAGCAGGCTCTCGATGGATGAGCGGTAGAAGGTCAGCAGCAGGTTAGAGTCCAGGTTGTGCTTCCTGAGGACCCTCAGGAAGTGCAGCCGCTGCTGAGCCTTCTTGATGACTGCTGTCGTGTTGTCCGTCCAGGAGATGTTAGCAGCGATATGGACGCCGAGAAACCGGAAGGTGTTGACCCTCTCCACACACTCGCCGTTGATGTGTAGGGGGGCTAAGTCGGTGCTGTGCCTCCTGAAGTCGACAATGAGCTCTTTTGTTTTCCTGGTGTTCAGAGCCAGATTGTTTTCTGAGCACCAGGTTGTCAACTTCAGGACTTCCTCTCTGTAGGCTGCCTCGTCTCCCTTTGAAATAAGTCCGACCACAGTAGTGTCGTCAGCAAATTTGACGATGCGGTTGTTGTTGTTGGCCGGACTACAGGCGTAGGTGTAGAGACAGTATAAGAGGGGGCTTAGCACACAGCCCTGTGGGGAACCGGTACTCAACCTGCGAGTGGAGGAGAGGTGGGGCCGAGTCTCACAGTCTGGGGCCGGTTGGTGAGGAAATCCTTTATCCAGGCACATGTGACAGTGGGGAGGCCGAGAGTGACCAGTTTACCAATGAGAATGTCCGGAATGATTGTATTAAAGGCTGAACTAAAATCCACAAAGAGCATCCGGACGTAGCTCTGCCCCTGCTCCAGATGGCTCAGCACAGAGTGGAGAGCTACGGTAATGGCGTCTTCTGTGGATCTGTTTTGGCGATAGGCGAATTGGTGGGGGTCGAAGTCTGGTGGTAGATAGTCCTTGATGTGCTGGAGGACCAACCTCTCGAAGCACTTCGTGATTACCGGAGTGAGGGCCACAGGACGGTAGTCATTAATGCTGGTGATGGGAGACTTCTTCGGCACAGGGACGATTGTGGCTGATTTTAGGCAGGACGGAATAACTGCCTGGGCCAGGGAGAGGTTGAAAATTCTGGTGAAGATGGCAGTGAGCTGGTGGGCGCACGCTTTGAGCACCTTACCAGGTACTCCATCTGGGCCGGTAGCCTTCTTGGGGTTCACTGCCAGGAGCACCCGTCTGACATCGTGTTCCCTGACAGTGAGTGGAGTAGTACAGGAGCTAGGTGAGGGTGGGAACAGGGCTGTAGCAGGTGAGTGCTGCTGTTGTGATGTTTCAAAGCGGGAGAAGAAGCAATTTAGCTTCTTCCCCTGCTTCTTCAATAAGCCACCACCATAGTATTATCAATCCGTAACCGCACATGCAAGTGCTGCATTTTAGATGCATATGCTTTTAAATCATAATACTCAACATTTCTAAATTGATGCCCAGTGTGTGTGGTAATGATGACTCTGGTTAGTCCATCTGGCACCTGTGCTGGATATGGAGTTAGTTGCCCCCCAGGCTTGAGCACTGGCATCTGATTAATAACTAAAGTAGGGTTAGCCCCCCACTGTAGCTCTGATATAGCTCCAGTGGGTAATTTCATGATTCGATCATAGTGACCCGAATATCGTTTTGGTGCATGTACCTTTGCTCTTTGTAGATTTTGATAGTGCAAAGGTCACAATTGTGTAGCTGGAATTGCTGCTACAATCATCCCAATTACTCTGGCCACTTGTCGAATTGTTGGTCGTTTGTTGACCATTAAGTTGTTGCATGATTGTGCTAATGCAACCATTTTTTCCCTTGGCAAAGTAACAGTCATATGAATTGAATTGATAGTGAAGCCCAGGTAATCCATGGTAGTTAATGGCTTCAATTTAGATTTATCTGGGTGTAGGACGAACCCCAGTGTTTCAAGGAGCTGTTTTGTAGCTAATACTGCTGCCACAGCCAATTCCTTAATTTCCCTACTATGAGAATACCATCCAAATATGCTATGACAATATGCTTTTGTTTCCTTAGTATTCCCATGGCTACTTTAATATTTTGGTGAATTGTCTAGGGGCTGAAGTTAGACCATTGGGCAATCTCTATACTACCACAGCTGCCCCAACCAGCTAAATTTTAGGTATCTGCAATGATCCTTGTGTATGGGTTTTAGATAGTAAGTTTCTTTAATATCAATGCTTGCTATAAATTATCCTTTGGAGATCAGTTGTCTGACAGTAACAAACGTCTCCATCTTGAAATGTATATACTCAACAAACTTATTTAGTGATGTTAAGTCAATGATGATGCGACTTCCACCATCTTTTTTGGTTTTAGTAACTATATTTGATACAAATTTGAAAGGTTCATGTTTGGTCTTTTTGATGACCCCTTTTGTGATATGTAACCACCAGTTCAGCTTGTCCCTCCTTCCTTGGAGGGAGTAAGTTCCCTTAGGGCCAATGTTGAACTGGCGATAATATCTCTGATATAACTGAATTTTGTATCCACTAATGTTGTTGAGTATATACTAGTTCCTCGTGACATTACCCCATGCTTCTTTTAACAAGCGTATTCGCCCCCTGTTAGTAGAGCACCCTTGTTCTCTATCTGCTGGCAGGAACCAGACCCACCTACCTCCATGGTTATGGGTATTCTTCTGTTTCCTCCTGGTCCAACGAGTCTTACACGCCGTATGACGTGGTGGGGGTGGCGCGTTTTCCCTGGGGCCTGCTCTGGGCCCTGGCCTGAAAGGCTTACAGGATTGGCATGCAGGCCCCGAGCTTTCACCAGTACCATAAGGTATACCCAGCTGGTGGATGCATTAGAGGTACTGCTGACTGGTTTACGTGTGGTGCTCATTCCCGACACTGACGCCTTACCCCGATATTTTTGACACGTCGCCAGTTTTTTGAAAAACTTTGTTTGAAGAAGGGTTTCTCGGCCCGAAATGTTGCCTATATCCTTCGCTCCATAGATGCTGCTGCACCCTTTTAAAAACTTGGCTTGATCACGGATCCTGCTGTCTGGCTAAGTTGTTGTGTCGCCGTTCTCACAGTCTTGTGAATTTTGGTTGAAGGCAGGTTTTATAACTTCCTGAGAAGTTGCGGGGCACTGCGAACAGTAGGGTCAGGTGCTTTGCCATACTACCCTGACCTCTGGAAGAGCATGTGAATGATAGCTGACATCAGGCATATCAAATTCATTTTTTAAATATTGGGTTTTTTGAGAGCGCTGCTCAATGTATCCCCCAATAAATGGTGGGCACTTTGAGTAATGCAATTTAGGGGAGGCATGATGTATCCAACACCTCATGACTACCTGTCTTGGAGAGGTTCTTTGAAAGAACAGATAGTAAGCTGGTCTGTCAGTCGAGACTGAAATTTATCTAGCTAGTGGTGAAGCCACATAGCGCCACACCCAGCAGCTGTTCCTGATCCTGTACCTCAAGCATACTCCCGATGTTGTTCAGCCAGTGACCCCTCTTCTTTGACCAGCCCAGCTCTGGTCCCATCAATCCCTCGACAAGGGAGATGGCTAGTGCAATAGCACTGGGGTGGGAGTGTTAGCTCCCTTGGCATTCAGCCAGTGACCCCTCGTTTTTCTGGAGTTTTTAGCTCCATGACCTCCTCTGGCTTGGGGAAACAGACATACTTGTTTTTTGTATGAAGTGCTGATCCCATCTTCCGTGTCTGTCTCCAGCCTGAGGTTTGGTCTTACCTTGTTGTTAGAGGCTGCCTGCCGTTTTCGGGCGGCATTTTAGCGGTTCTCGGGCGGCGAGTCTCCTTGTCGGGAGTCTGCAGGGGTGCCAGCCGGTTTTTAAATTTCCCTCAAGTTCGCTGCTGTTAGTCAAACAGCTGTTTAGTGGACCGGGCATCAGCGCAGCACCCGTGTCTGTGGTCCGCAGCGTGTGCGGTCCCGTTGCCGCCTCTCCCCCCTCCACTGTCGGCTCCTTCACTGGAGTCGAACGGGGGCCGCTTCCCTCTGCTGCTTTGCTCCCCCTGGAGCAAAAAACACAAGGAAAAGACCGATTAAGGTAAGTACTTACCTAACGTTCCTTTCTTTCAGGCTAGTTGCGGGAGTGCCCGACTCCCGTCTGGGCCGCTGTTGCACTGCTGACGTTAATGCCGCGCCTGCGCACTGAGCGGGTTCTTCACGTAGTCACTCACGTGAGTTCGAAGTAAAATCCAGCTCATAATGCAGTCAGACTTACACCTGCATATCCTGTTTGAATTGCTTGCTTTCCAGTTCATGCAAAATATTACACTTGGTCACGCACTGGAAATATTAATGTCGTCAATTTTGTTCAGTCGCTAGCTCAATTTAGTTCTTTGAAATAGCACTGTCTACATAATGAAGCGCAGTTAAATTTAGCATTATACCTACTTCAATTTTTAATATATAACTTAATAGTGGAATAAAATGAGGCATTCCTCATAATTAAAACCCATGGGGAAATTGCTTTCCCCAAATCTAATTTGGAATTAGGCATTGAATTTTAAATTTGACTAATCATATTTTTTTACGTTTGAGGAACTTGCAAGTTAATCATTTAAGGTTTATTATTGATCATTGAAGGTTATTGGCTGCAACCTTTCCCTCCCCCCATCAATGAACTGTACACTGCAAGGGCCAGGAAGTGAGCAGGTAAGATCATCTCTGACCCCTCTCACCCTGGCCACAAATTCTTTGAATCACTTCCCTCTGGAAGGCGACTCCGGACTGTCACAGCCGCCACAGCCACAGACATAAAAACAGCTTTTTTTTCCACAAGCAGTAGCTCTACTCAACAGCCAAAAGTCTGTAGCCTCCATTAGCTCTGGTATTTTATTTCATTCTTCACATAGAAACATAGAAACATTGAAAATAGGTGCAGGAGTAGGCTATTCCGCCCTTCGATCCTGCACCGCCATTCAATATGATCATGGCTGATCATCCAACTCAGTATCCTGTACCTGCCTACTCTCCATACCACCTGTTCCTTTAGCCACAAGGGCCACATCTAACTCCCTCTTAAATATAGTTTAAATTATAATGTTTTATTTTTGATTGTCTACTGTATGTTGCGAGCAAAGCACCAAGGGCAAATTCCTTCTATGTATGGATACTTGGCTATAAAAAATAGTTTGACTGGCATTTCATTAGAAACTGATAAAATCATATTTTTGCCGCACACAGCAGCAATTATATGAAGGATAGATTTCACATAAATTTGGCCGGAGGAGAAACTTTTATCTTTCAATGTCAACCTGACAGTATCCTGGGCAGGAGGCAAGCATGACCACTGGAAGATGTTGACAAAGACTCATGTTACAGCTTGATTAATCGTTGATGTTGGGATAGTTTACCTGGAGTCCAATGACTTAGTTGTGAACGATTGTAACAGGATCTGCATTGATTGGCCAGGTGGGCTGAGGAATGGTTGATGGAATTTAATGCAGAAAAGTGTGCGCTGTTGCATTTTGCGATGTCTAATATGGGCTGGACCTACACAGTGAATGGTTGGCCTCTGGGGGAGTGTTGTAGAGCAGAAGGATCTAGTAGTGCAGGTGTATGGTTCCTTGAAGTTCTAGTCACATGTACATAAGGTAGTCAAAAAGGCTTTTGGCACATTGGCCTTCATCAGTCAGAGTATAGAAGTTGGGAGGTCATGTTGCAGTCGTATAAGATTCGGTGAGTGCTTTTAGAGTATTGTGTTCTGTTCTAGGCACCATGTTATAGGAAAGATATTGTTAAGCTTGAAAGGGTTCAGATAAGATTTCCGAGGATGTTGCCAGGACTAGAGGGTGTGAGCTATAAGGAGAGGTTGAGTACGCTCCTTGGAGCACAGGAGGATGAGGGGTGATCTTGTAGAGGTGTACAAAATCATGAGAAGAATAGACCTGATATTTGCACAGAGTCTCTTGCCCAGAGTTGGGGAAATCTAGGGCCAGAGGACATAGGTTCAAGGTGAAGGGAGAAAGATTTAATAGGGGTAACGTTTTCACACAATGGGTGGTGAGTGTATGGAACAAGTTGCCAGAGGAGGTAGTTGAGGCTGGGACTATACTATTGTTTAAGGAACAGGTAGACAGGTACATGGATGGGACAGGTTTGAAGGGATATGGACCAAGCACAGGCAGGTGGGACTACTGTGTAGCTGGGACATGTTGGCCGGTGTGGGTAAGTTGGTTCAAAGGGCCTGTTTCCACACTGTATCACTCTATGACAACTATAGACTACGTCAAACCTGCAGGTTTAACGATCAAAAAAGCCAATGCTGCAATGTTGTTCATCAACTCAAATTCCCTTGGATAGAACCATACAGCATGGAACTGGGTCCTTTGGCCCAACTCATCAATGCGGACCAAAATGCCTTATCTAAGCTGTTCCATTTGCCCACGTTTGTCTCGTATACCTGTAAATCTTTCACATCCAGATAGAGTCATTTAAATTGGGATGCGTGTTTCACTGTCCTTGTTTAGGAAGGAATTTCAGATTTAGTTAGATAATAATTGGTTTATACCGATGACGGACACAAAATGCTAGATTTGCTCAGCGGGTCAGGCAGCATCTCTGGAGAAGTGGAATAGGTGACGTTTTCAGATTCAGATTCAGATTCAGATTCAATTTTAATTGTCATTGTCAGTGTACAGTACAGAGACAACGAAATGCATTTAGCATCTCCCTTGAAGAGCGACATAGCAAACGATTTGAATAAAAAATAAATAATAAGTGTCCGGGGGGGGGGGGGGGGGGTGATTGGCAGTCACCGAGGTACGTAGTTTAGTAGAGTGACAGCCGCCGGAAAGAAGCTGTTCCTCGACCTGCTGGTTCGGCAACGGAGAGACCTGTAGCGTCTCCCGGATGGCAGGAGGGTAAACAGTCCATGGTTGGGGTGAGAGCAGTCCCTGGCGATGCTGAGCGCCCTCCGCAGACAGCGCTTGCTTTAGACAGACTCAATGGAGGGGAGCGTGGAACCGGTGATGCGTTGGGCAATTTTCACCACCCTCTGCAGTGCCTTCCGGTCGGAGACAGAGCAGTTGCCATACCATACTGTGATGCAGTTGGTAAGGATGCTCTCGATGGTGCAGCGGTAGAAGTTCACCAGGATCTGAGGAGACAGATGGACCTTCTTCAGTCTCCTCAGGAAGAAGAGACGCTGATGAGCTTTCTTGATCAGAGTAGAGGTATTGTGGGTCCAAGAGAGGTTTGGGTCGAGACTAGGACGTAAGCGGGGTCCTGACACGAAACGTCACATATTCCTTCCCTCCAGAGATGCTGCCTGACCTGCTGAGTTACTCCAGGGGAAAGAGAACCAAGATATATAGATGGTGATATAGAGAGATAGAGAATACATGGATGAAAGGTACGTAAACAAGTAACGAATGATCAAGGGAATGGTCCATTGTTGGCTGTGGGCTATGTGATGACGAGTTATACCAACAATGAATCTCACTGAGACGGTAGTGCAGCAAGTACAATGAGTAGGGTGGAAGAGGGACAGAGAGAGTAGATGCAAGGGTTACTTGAAGTTAGAGAAATCAATATTCATGCCGCTGGAATGTAAGCAAAATATCAGGTGCTGTTCCTCCAATTTGCATTTGGCCTCACTCTGACAATGACTCTCACTGTTTCCTTCATCATCCTGAACTGTTTTACATATCTTTCATTCATTTGTTCTCTGTCTCTCTATAATCCCTGTCTAGTTGGAGGGATAGTTGGTGAGAATGGAGAGGTTGCCGACGTGACTGACGTTGCAGCGCCCCCTGCAGCCTGTCTGTCTTGTTTTGGTTTTGTGTCCAGTGAATGTAGTTTGTTGTGTTCGTTTTATATCTAAACGAAGGAGCTGATCATGGACTTTAGGAGGGCACATCATCCGAGGACATACCATTAACCATTGAGGATAAATCAATCAATCAATCAATCAATCAACCTTTATTGTCATCTTGCAAGCAACAAGTACAGTGCAAAATGAAAAGACGTTTCCCAGTGAATAGCGGAGCCTCGCACATGAAATTTAAAACACTTCTCACATAATAACACTAAAAAAAACAATCCAGTCCCTGATGGAACAGAATAAATAGTTAAAATCAGGTAAAAAACACAATGTTAAAATACAGTAAACCAATCATAAAAAAATGTCCGGGGCCGCTGATTTGAGTGGCCAGTGCCAGTTATTAAAGTGTCCGTGCCAGCCGCAGAGTCAAGTCAAGTGACTGTGAGTACAGAGTGACTGTTTAGCAGCCTCACAGCCTGTGGTAGGAAGCTGTTTAGCAGCCTCGTAGTCCGGGCTTTGATGCTTCGATATCTCTTGCCTGATGGCAGGAGATCCAGGTGTGTGTGGAGGGGGTGCAGTTTGTCCTTGGCAATTCTCTGTGCTTTCTTCAGACAGCGGCTCTGGAACAGTTCTTGTACCGAGGGTAGGGAGACGCCAATAATCCTCTCTGCTCCCCTCACTACCCTCTGCAGAGCCTTCCTGTCCGAGCAGTTGCAGGTGCAGTACCACGTATTGATGCAGTACGTGAGTACAGACTCCATCTTGTCCAGGAATATTACCATCTGGTTTGGGAATAGCTCTGCCCAGGACAAGAAGGCTCTGCAGAGAGTAGTACGTTTGGCCGAACGCATTATGGGAACTTCAATCGCGCCCTGCAGGAACTATACATCAGGAGGTGCAACTCCAGAGCCAACAATATCATGACAGACCCCTTCCACCCATGCAACGGACTGTTCCAGCTGCTACGGTCAGGCAAACGCCTCCATTGCCATGTGGTGAGAATGGAGAGGTTGAGAAGGAGTTTCGTCAAAGAGGCCATTCGGACTGTAAACGCCTATCTCACCAGGGACTAACTCTACTGAATGTTTTTCCTTCCATTATTTATTATGTAAAAGAATATGTATGTTTATGATTGTGTTTATAGTTTGTTTGGTTGTTTGGGTGTTTGGTTTTTTTGCACATAGTCCGCGAGCATTGCCACTTTACATTTCACTGCACATCTCGTATGTGTATGTGACAAATATACTTCACTTGACTTGACGACTTGATATTGTTTATAACTGTGTATATGTGGGGGGCGGGAACTTTTAAATCTCTTCCCTGCACGGGAGACCCAACCTTTTTCCTGTCGGGTCTCCGTTGTCATTGGGGCCTAGTACCATGGAGCGGCCTCCAGCCGGGACAACCTGGGGGCTCCAGTCGCAGAGTCTGCGAACCACTCACATCATGGGGCTGGCCGGCCTTGGAGCGTGGGGAGCGATGGTGGCTCGCTGCTGCGGCCCGACTCCGGTGCTCGGAGGCTCCAGCCGCAGGTCCGGTGGACGGTGACATCGGCAGCTGGCGGGTCTCTGGTGGGAGACCGCTTTTCGCCACTCCCGCAACGCAACTTCTCCGGCCCGTGTCATAGGATTGGAACGACCTGGACCGGGGCTGTACATCGCCCGGCGTGGCTTTAACGGTCACGTGACATGCCAATGCCCTCCCGGGGCTCCCGCATTGAGACATTAAGACCTGGAGCGGCGCCGTACATTGCCCCGCGCGTCCTTAACGGCCGTGGGACTTACCATCGCCCGCCTGGGGGCATTAACATCGGGAGAAAAATGGAACACAGGGGAGAGAAAATACTTTGCCTTCCATCACAGTGAGAAGGAGATTCACTGTGATGGATATTTGTGTGAATTGAATTGTTTGTGTGTCTTGTAGGAATTGTTTCTTTTTGTATGGCTGTAGAAACAGAGTTTCGTTTGAGCCTCATTTGAACCTCAAATGACAATGAATAAATGTTGTATATTGTATTGTATCTCTAGTCTCCTGATTCTCAGTCCGAAGAATGTCTTCATGTCTTCAGAATATCCGTCATCGGTATAAACCAATTATTATCTAACTAAATCTGAAGTTCCTTCCTAAACAAGGACAGTGAAACACGCATCCCAATTTAAATGACTCTATCTGGATGTGAAAGATTTACAGGTATACGAGACAAATGTGGGCAAATGGAACAGCTTAGATAAGGCATTTTGGTCCGCATTGATGAGTTGGGCCAAAGGACCCAGTTCCATGCTGTATGGTTCTATCCAAGGGAATTTGAGTTGATGAACAACATTGCAGCATTGGCTTTTTTGATCATTAAACCTGCAGGTTTGACGTAGTCTATAGTTGTCATAGAGTGATACAGTGTGGAAACAGGCCCTTTGAACCAACTTACCCACACCGGCCAACATGTCCCAGCTACACAGTAGTCCCACCTGCCTGTGCTTGGTCCATATCCCTTCAAACCTGTCCCATCCATGTACCTGTCTACCTGTTCCTTAAACAATAGTATAGTCCCAGCCTCAACTACCTCCTCTGGCAACTTATTCCATACACTCACCACCCATTGTGTGAAAAAGTTACCCCTATTAAATCTTTCTCCCTTCACCTTGAACCTATGTCCTCTGGCCCTAGATTTCCCCAACTCTGGGCAAGAGACTCTGTGCAAATATCAGGTCTATTCTTCTCATGATTTTGTACACCTCTACAAGATCACCCCTCATCCTCCTGTGCTCCAAGGAGCGTACTCAACCTCTCCTTATAGCTCACACCCTCTAGTCCTGGCAACATCCTCGGAAATCTTATCTGAACCCTTTCAAGCTTAACAATATCTTTCCTATAACATGGTGCCTAGAACAGAACACAATACTCTAAAAGCACTCACCGAATCTTATACGACTGCAACATGACCTCCCAACTTCTATACTCTGACTGATGAAGGCCAATGTGCCAAAAGCCTTTTTGACTACCTTATGTACATGTGACTAGAACTTCAAGGAACCATACACCTGCACTACTAGATCCTTCTGCTCTACAACACTCCCCCAGAGGCCAACCATTCACTGTGTAGGTCCAGCCCATATTAGACATCGCAAAATGCAACAGCGCACACTTTTCTGCATTAAATTCCATCAACCATTCCTCAGCCCACCTGGCCAATCAATGCAGATCCTGTTACAATCGTTCACAACTAAGTCATTGGACTCCAGGTAAACTATCCCAACATCAACGATTAATCAAGCTGTAACATGAGTCTTTGTCAACATCTTCCAGTGGTCATGCTTGCCTCCTGCCCAGGATACTGTCAGGTTGACATTGAAAGATAAAAGTTTCTCCTCCGGCCAAATTTATGTGAAATCTATCCTTCATATAATTGCTGCTGTGTGCGGCAAAAATATGATTTTATCAGTTTCTAATGAAATGCCAGTCAAACTATTTTTTATAGCCAAGTATCCATACATAGAAGGAATTTGCCCTTGGTGCTTTGCTCGCAACATACAGTAGACAATCAAAAATAAAACATTATAATTTAAACTATATTTAAGAGGGAGTTAGATGTGGCCCTTGTGGCTAAAGGAATCAGGTGGTATGGAGAGTAGGCAGGTACAGGATACCGAGTTGGATGATCAGCCATGATCATATTGAATGGCGGTGCAGGATCGAAGGGCGGAATGGCCTACTCCTGCACCTAATTTCAATGTTTCTATGTTTCTGTGAAGAATGAAATGAAATACCAGAGCCAATGGAGTCTACAGACTTTTGGCTGTTGAGTAGAGCTACTGCTTGTGGAAAAAAAAGCTGTTTTTATGTCTGTGGCTGTGGCGGCTGTGACAGTCCGGAGTCGCCTTCCAGAGGGAAGTGATTCAAAGAATTTGTGGCCAGGGTGAGAGGGGTCGGAGATGATCTTACCTGCTCACTTCCTGGCCCTTGCAGTGTACAGTTCATTGATGGGGGGAGGGAAAGGTTGCAGCCAATAACCTTCAATGATCAATAATAAACCTTAAATGATTAACTTGCAAGTTCCTCAAACGTAAAAAAATATGATTAGTCAAATTTAAAATTCAATGCCTAATTCCAAATTAGATTTGGGGAAAGCAATTTCCCCATGGGTTTTAATTATGAGGAATGCCTCATTTTATTCCACTATTAAGTTATATATTAAAAATTGAAGTAGGTATAATGCTAAATTTAACTGCGCTTCATTATGTAGACAGTGCTATTTCAAAGAACTAAATTGAGCTAGCGACTGAACAAAATTGACGACATTAATATTTCCAGTGCGTGACCAAGTGTAATATTTTGCATGAACTGGAAAGCAAGCAATTCAAACAGGATATGCAGTTGTAAGTCTGACTGCATTATGAGCTGGATTTTACTTCGGAGTCACGTGCGTGACTACGTGAAGAACCCGCTCAGTGCGCAGGCGCGGCATTAACGTCAGCAGTGCAACAGCGGCCTAGACGGGAGTCGGGCGCTCCCGTAACTAGCCTGAAAGAAAGGAACGTTAGGTAAGTACTTACCTTAATCGGTCTTTTCCTTGTGTTTTTTGCTCCAGGGGGAGCAAAGCAGCAGAGGGAAGCGGCCCCCGTTCGACTCCAGCGAAGAAGCCGACAGTGGAGGGGGGAGAGGCGGCAATGGGACCGCACACGCTGCGGACCACAGACACGGGTGCTGCGCTGATGCCCGGTCCACTAAACAGCTGTTTGACTAACAGCAGCGAACTTGAGGGAAATTTAAAAACCGGCCGGCACCCCTGCAGACTCCCGACAAGGAGACTCGCCGCCCGAGAACCGCTAAAATGCCGCCCGAAAATGGCAGGCAGCCTCTAACAACAAGGTAAGACCAAACCTCAGGCTGGAGACAGACACGGAAGATGGGATCAGCACTTCATACAAAAAACAAGTATGTCTGTTTCCCCAAGCCAGAGGAGGTCATGGAGCTAAAAACTCCAGAAAAACGAGGGGTCACTGGCTGAATGTCAAGAGAGCTAATACTCCCACCCCAGTGCTATTGCACTAGCCATCTCCCTTGTCGAGGGATTGATGGGACCAGAGCTGGGCTGGTCAAAGAAGAGGGGTCACTGGCTGAACAACATCGGGAGTATGCTTGAGGTACAGGATCAGGAACAGCTGCTGGGTGTGGCGCTATGTGGCTTCACCACTAGCGAGATAAATTTCAGTCTCGACTGACAGACCAGCTTACTACCTGTTCTTTCAAAGAACCTCTCCAAGACAGGTAGTCATGAGGTGTTGGATTCATCACGCCTCCCCTAAATTGCATTACTCAAAGTGCCCACCATTTATTGGGGGATACATTGAGCAGCGCTCTCAAAAAACCCAATATTTAAAAAATGAATTTGATATGCCTGATGTCAGCTATCATTCACATGCTCTTCCAGAGAAATGAAATGAAAATGAAATGATTCAATTTATTGTCATTGTCAGTGTACAGTACAGAGACAACGAAATGCATTTTTAGCATCTCCCTTGAAAGGGAGACACAGGGCGTCGCGGTGTGCCCGCGCCTGCCGCCATTCCATTACAGGCAAAGGTGGGTGAAGTGTCTTGCCCAAGGACACAACGACAGTATGCACTCCAAGCGGGATTTGAACCGGCTACCTTCCGGTCACCAGCCGAACTCTTAGCCCATTGTGCTATCTGTCGCCCAGAGGTCAGGGTAGTATGGCAAAGCACCTGACCCTACTGTTCGCAGTGCCCCGCAACTTCTCAGGAAGTTATAAAACCTGCCTTCAACCAAAATTCACAAGACTGTGAGAACGCCGACACAACAACTTAGCCAGACAGAAGGATCCGTGATCAAGCCAAGTTTTTTAAAAAGGTACACAAAAAATCTGGAGAAACTCAGCGGGTGCAGCAACATTTATGGAGCGAAGGATATAGGCAACGTTTCGGGCCAAAAACCCTTCTTCAAACAAAGTTTTTCAAAAAACTGGACGACGTGTCAAAAATATCGGGTTAAGGCGGCAGTGTCTGGAATGAGCACCACACGTAAACCAGTCAGCAGTACCTCTAATGCATCCACCAGCTGGGTATACCTTATGGTACTGGTGAAAGCTCGGGGCCTGCATGCCAATCCTGTGAGCCTTTCAGGCCAGGGCCCAGAGCAGGCCCCAGGGAAAACGCGCCACCCCCACCACGTCATACGATGTGTAAGACTCGTTGGACCAGGAGGAAACAGAAGAATACCCATAACCATGGAGGTAGGTGGGTCTGGTTCCTGCCAGCATATAGAGAACAAGGGTGCTCTACTAACAGGGGGCGAATACACTTGTTTAAAGAAGCATGGGGTAATGTCACGAGGAACTAGTATATACTCAACAACATTAGTGGATACAAAATTCAGTTATATCAGAGATATTATCGCCAGTTCAACATTGGCCCTAAGGGAACTTACTCCCTCCAAGGAAGGAGGGACAAGCTGAACTGGTGGTTACATATCACAAAAGGGGTCATCAAAAAGACCAAACATGAACCTTTCAAATTTGTATCAAATATAGTTACTAAAACCAAAAAAGATGGTGGAAGTCGCATCATCATTGACTTAACATCACTAAATAAGTTTGTTGAGTATATACATTTCAAGATGGAGACGTTTGTTACTGTCAGACAACTGATCTCCAAAGGATAATTTATAGCAAGCATTGATATTAAAGAAACTTACTATCTAAAACCCATACACAAGGATCATTGCAGATACCTAAAATTTAGCTGGTTGGGGCAGCTGTGGTAGTATAGAGATTGCCCAATGGTCTAACTTCAGCTACTAGACAATTCACCAAAATATTAAAGTAGCCATGGGAATACTAAGGAAACAAAAGCATATTGTCATAGCATATTTGGATGGTATTCTCATAGTAGGGAAACGAAGGAATTGGCTGTGGCAGCAGTATTAGCTACAAAACAGCTCCTTGAAACACTGGGGTTCGTCCTACACCCAGATAAATCTAATTTTACTTCAGAGTCACGTGAGTGACTTCGTGAAGAAGCCCGCTCAGGGCGCAGGCGCGGCATTACGCCCAGCAGTGCAACAGCGGCGGCAGCTGGAGTCAGGCTCTCCAGCTGCACTTTAAAACGGACCGTCAGGTAAGTGGACGGTGCGTTGGGACTAACCGGAGGAGAGTTGGCGTTAGTGTTTTTGCAGAGCAAAATGTCTCAGCTCAGGAAGCTCCCTCAGAGAACTGCCCGTGCTCTAGCTCCACCGGAGGAGCCTATTCCAGCGGGGCAGCAACCGGCGGTAGTACCGCTCGTTGAGCGGTTTGCAATCCCTGAGACCGAGCCGGTCCCAGTCACGCCAGAGCCTGCACGGTGGGCTGGGAAAGCAACCCGGAAAACTAATCGGCCGGTCGACTCCGACTCGTCGGAGGGGGAAATGTCCTCCCCAAAACGGAGGAGAGACAACCGCCTGAGTTGCATTCAGCAGCTCTTGGAGGGGATGGTCTACCGGGAACAGCAGCGCTCTCGGGGAGACAGGACAGGCGCCTCCTCCATAGTGTCGAGTCCGGCACTTCCCTTTGCAACCTCAGACCCAGAACTTGAGGCTAGCATTGGTGACCAGGGCAGGGCTGGTCTGGAAAAGGGGCAGGCGGAAGGAATCGGGAGTGTGCAGGGTGTGCAGGAACAGGAACAGCTGCTGGGTGTTGTGGATCGTTTTGTTGCTACCCCACGGGTTGGAGCACCTTTGGAGCCGAGGATGGCGGCTAGTATAAATCACCTGTCGAACAAGCCTCTACCGGAGAGGGTGCTCGCCCAAGTGCTGGAGGAACACACAGCACCAGACAACTGCGAGGCTCTTAAGGTCAAGAGTCTCAAGTCAAATCTGGGGAAATGTGGGGGGCCCAATACGGGCACAAGAGATAAAACTCCAGCGGATACTTCGCCTCCTCACGTCGGCCATCACAGCCTATGCTCGTTGCGTGCAGACTGAGGAGATGAGTACACACCAGCAGGATGTGCTCGCATTGATGTGTACAACTCAGTTTGAGTTGAACAACCTTCGGAGGGAAAACATCAGACCTGCCCTCAACCCAAAGTTTGCCGGCTTGTGCAAAACTCCATCTATGGAATCAGATTCGTTGTTATTTGGAAACGACCTCAACAAACAGCTCAAGGATATGGAGGAGGCATCCAAAACCTTCAGCCTCATGAGGGCAGGCCCAGCGACAAGCAAACCTAGAACATTTCTCACACCCAGGCGGCAGCACACCACTGCATCCACCAGTCGGCGTCCGGAACATGGGACTGGTGAAAGCTTGGGGCCGCACTATCCCCAAAGACCTTTTTTAGGTCAGGGCCCGCCGTGGACCCCCTGGAAAATGCGCCTCCCCCCAACATCGCCAGCACGTCGACAAGGCAAAGCACTAAGGAAAAAGAAATCACAAAGTCGTCAATAACCATGGAGGTAGGTGGATCTGGTTCCTACCAGCATACAGAGAATAAGGGTGCCTTACTAACAGGGGGAAGGTTACACTTGTTTAAAGAAGCATGGGCATTGATCACTAATGATAAATATATACTCAATAGCATTGGAGGGTATAAAATTGAATTTATTTCAAAAATACCGCCAGTTCAACACCGGCCCGAAAGGGTATTTTTTCTCTCCAAAAAAGAACAACAGGAGGGACAAGCTGAACTGGTGAGACTTATAAACAAAGGGGTCATAGAAAAAACTAAACATGAGCCCTTGGAATTTGTTTCCAACATATTTACAAAAACTAAAAAAGATGGTGGATGTCGCATCATCATTGACTTAACATCCCTGAATGATTTTGTTAAGTATATACATTTCAAAATGGAAACATTTGTGACTGCTAGACAACTGATTTCCAAAGGATACTATATGGCAAGCATTGATCTCAAAGATGCTTACTAGCTGGTACCTATACATAAGGATTATAGCAGATACCTTAAATTTATCTGGATGGGGGAGCTGTGGCAGTATAAAGCACTGCCTAATGGGCTTACTTCAGCCCCAAGACTATTCACTAAAATATTAAAACCAGCCATGGCAACATTAAAGAAACTTAATCATATAGTCATGGCATATTTGGACGATATCCTCATAGTTGGGAAAACTATGGAATTGGCTGTAGCAGCAGTATCAGCTACTAAACAGCTCCTAGAAGCTCTAGGGTTCGTCTTACATCCAGATAAATCCAAGTTAAATCCATCCACGATAATGGACTACCTGGGTTTCACAATTAACTCAGTCCAAATGACTATTACCCTGCCAAGGGAAAAGATGATTGCATTAGTACAATCATGCAATAACTTAAAGATTAACAAAAAAACAACTATTCGACAAGTGGCAGCAGTAATTGGGAAAATGGTAGCAGCATTTCCAGCTATCCAATTTGGACCTTTGCACTATCAAAATTTACAAAGAGCAAAGGTAAAGGCACTAAAACAACATAAAGGTCATTATGACCGAGTCATGAATTTACCCCCTGAAGCAATATCAGAGCTACAGTGGTGGATACAAAACATTTGGCATAGTTGTAGTCCTATTATTATTACTAATGCTACTTTAGTACTCCAAACAGATGCCAGTGCTAAAGGCTGGGGAGCAACTAACTCCATATCCAGCACAGGTGGTAGATGGACTAACTTAGAATCATCATTACTATCTACACTGGGCATTAATTATTTGGAAATGTTGGGCGCCTTTTATGGTTTGAAAGCATATGTATCCAATATGCATCACTTGCATGTTAGATTACAAATAGACAATACTACGGTGGTGGCTTACATTAACCATATGGGCGGCATAAAATCTTTATCATGCGACAAATTGGTCAATACGATTTGGCAATGGTGTGTCGAAAGACATATTTGGCTTTCAGCTACCTATCTACCAGGTAAGCTAAATACAGTGGCGGACACCAGGTCATGCAAATTCAATGACAACATCGAATGGATGTTAAATCCTAAAGCATTTGCTAAAATTGTAAAGCAATATGGTAAGCCAGATATCGATTTATTTGCATCAAGACTGAATCACCAATTAACTACGTATGTCGCGTGGGAACCAGATCCAGAGGCAGCAGCGGTAGATGCATTCACGCTGGATTGGGGAAAGTTCTTTTTCTATGCCTTTCCTCCCTTCTGCCTCATCAGTCGGGTACTTCGCAAAATCCAGATGGATTCAGCATCTGGAATTTTGGTGGTGCCCGACTGGCCTACACAGCCATGGTTCCCAGTACTCCATGACATGGTGGTGGAATCACCAATGGTGTTTCCCAGTCATCCAGGGTTATTGACTCACCCAGTGTCAGGCATAAGCCATCCATGCCATCAAGACATGAAACTCCTGGGTTGCAGATTTTAAACCGACCCTATCTGGACCTGGGATTATCGCAACAAACCATCACCACCATGTCTGGACTGTTTCGACAGGACCAACTGGGAGGTGTTTGAACACCGGGACCTGGAGGTGTTCACAGACAGTGTACTGTGTTACATTAAAAACTGCATGGACACGGTCACAGTGGACAAACGCATCTGGGTCTACCCCAACCAGAAGCCCTGGATGACCCGGGAGGTCCAGCGGCTGTTGAAAGAGAGGAACACCGCTTTTAGGTCTGGCGACAGGGCTTTATACAGCACGGCCCGAGCTAACCTGAAGAGAGGCATCAGAGAGGCCAAATCAAACTACAGGAGGAAGATCGAGGACCACCTGGACAGTAATAACAGCAGGCAGGTGTGGCAGGGGGTCCAGTATCTCACCAACTATAAGACCAACCTTGGAGCTGTTGAAGGTGACGCCTCGCTGGCAGAGGAGCTGAACCACTTCTTTGCTCGCTTTGAAGTGGAGCCACCCGAGACAGCCACATCACAGCACATGGTCCGCAGCAGCCTAACCCTCAAGATAGAGGAGCATGAGGTGAGGCGCACTCTGCGGGCCATAAATCCAAGGAAGGCTACTGGACCTGACGGCGTCTCTGGACGCGTGTTGAAGGACTGCGCAGACCAGCTGGCTGGAGTCTTTACAAGGATTTTTAACCAGTCTCTGGCCCAGTCCACTGTCCCACCCTGTCTGAAGTCCTCCACCTTAGTCCCCTTGCCCAAAAAAACCAACATCTCCAGCCTCAACGACTACCGGCCAGTCGCACTCACACCAGTGGTGATGAAGTGTTTTGAAAAACTGGTCCGGGGTCATATCACATCACTTCTGCCCCGAAGCTTTGACCCCCACCAGTTTGCGTACAGAGCAAATAGATCTACAGAGGACGCTGTAGCCACAGCTCTCCATGCTGCACTGTCTCACCTGGAGCAGCGGGAGAGCTACGTGCGGATGCTCTTTGTGGACTACAGCTCTGCTTTTAATACCATCCTTCCCCACAAACTGGTGGACAAACTGGGGGACTTGGGACTTCCACACTCCACCTGTACGTGGATAAATAGCTTCCTGTCGGGTCGCAGCCAGAGAGTCAGAGTGGGCCATCATACATCCACGGCCCTCAGCCTCAGTACCGGCTCTCCACAGGGCTGCGTACTGAGCCCCCTGCTCTACACCATCTACACACATGACTGCACCCCCGCCCACCACAGCAACACCATTGTCAAATTTGCGGATGACACTACGGTGGTGGGACTCATCTCCGGGGGGGACGAGTACGCCTACCGGGATGAGGTGGAGCAGCTGACAGTGTGGTGTGAAGAAAATAACCTGCTCCTCAACACCTTAAAGACAAAGGAAGTAATAATAGACTTCAGGAAGAACAAAACGGACATGGTACCATTGACTATCAGAGGGGACTGTGTAGAGAGGGTGGCGGATTTCTGCTTCCTGGGAATCCATTTTGAGGAGGACCTGACGTGGAGCGTGAACACCACTGCGCTGCTGAAAAAGGTCCAGCAGAGACTGCACTTCCTGAGGGTGCTCAGGAAGAATAACATCACTCAGAGACTGCTGCTGTCCTTTTATCGGTGCTCCATTGAGAGCATACTAACATACTGTGTATGCATGTGGTACACCAGCTGCACAGCGGCTCAGAGGAAAGCGCTCCAGAGGGCCATTGACAACGCCCAGAGGATTGTCGGCTGCCCTCTCCTTACCTTGCAGGACTTACACAGTTCCCGCTGCACCAAAAAATCCCAGAATATCATAAAGGACATTTCCCACCCCGGACACTCCCTGTTTGAACTGTTGCCGTCAGGCAGACGGTACAGATCTACAAGGACAAGGACAAATAGACTAAAAAACAGTTTTTACCCCACTGCTATAAAAGCACTAAATGTAGCCGCCAAGGAACGCAGGGGCGATACAGACTAAGGGACTGTGGTAACTGTGGAATCGACAGAAGGATGGAGGGTTGGGTGTGTATGCGTGCTTTGTCCGTGATATTTATTTAGTTGTTTATCTTTAATATTTTACCTTGTATGTATCGTTAGCTTTTAGAAATGTTTGAATGCTGCACTGACTGGCTGACATTTTAAATTTCGTTGTACATGGTTCATGTTACAATGACAATAAAGAAACTATTCTATTCTATTCTATGTCAGCATCCCTGAGAACATCTACAAAGAGGCAGTACCTAACCAACATCAAGAAATGGGAGAGGTACTGCCAAGAAACGGGGACTTCTTACGAAACAGCCACAGTAGCCAATGTTCTCGAGTTCCTGGCCTACTTACATCATCATGAGGATATGAGCTACAGTGCCATCAACACGGCACGTAGTGCCCTCTCCAACTACCTCAAACCTGCAGGACATCAGCCTATGGGGTCCCATCCGCTGGTGGTCAAACTGATGAGGGGCATATATAACATTAAGCCCCCCAAGCCTAGATATACTCAAATTTGGGACATCAGTGTTGTGCTCACATACCTTCGGGACAGACCACCAGCAAGATCCCTCAGCCTTGAGCAATTGACATTAAAAACGCTCATGCTTATGGCACTAGTATCTGCACAGAGGGTCCAGTCATTGCATAAACTTGGACTGGACAGCATGGAAACAACGTCAGACCAGGTAACCTTCACTATACAAGGTCTGATAAAACAAAGCAGGCCAGGAACATCCAACATGCTAGTGGTATTCCGGGCCTACCCACCAGAGCCACGATTGTGTGTGGTGACCCACATCAAACATTATATTGACACAACCCATAATATCCGAGGAAGTGAAAGAGCCTTATGGGTCAGCCACAAAAAACCACATGGCAGGGTAACGAGCCAGACCATTTCAAGATGGTTAAAACAGGTATTGGAAGCTGCTGGGATAGACATTAATGTATATAAATCTCATTCCACCAGGGCAGCATCCACATCAACGGCAGCTAGGATGAATGTGCCTATTGACCTCATCCTGAACAAAGCAGGATGGTCGAGGGAATCCACATTCCGGACGTTCTATGACAAGCCTTTGGTGAAGCCTGATTTATTTGCAGCAAGAATATTAGAAACTGCAAATATTTAATTTAAAGCCCGGGGGAGCTATTTGTTTTTGTTATTGTTAATAAATACCGTTTTGTTTTGAAAACAGATTCATTGGTTGATTACAATAACACTTCCTTCCTCAAGAGCTTTCGGCAGTTAGTGAGTAAAACTGTTACTCGGTTTGAAATCACAGAGCTTTGAAATCTTCACGAAGTCACTCACGTGACTCCGAAGTAAAATAGTAAGATTAAACGAGAACTTACTTGAAGTTTGATCTGTATTTTATGAGGAGTTACGATGAGGGATTACGTGCCCTCCGCTCCCACCCTCATTACATAGATCAAACTGATAATTGATGTATCTTTATTCTTTACTATGTTACTTCAAATACGTGTGTCTGTCTGTGATTCCACACCGCTGCTTGGAAGCATGCCGCGCCTGCGCCCTGAGCGGGCTTCTTCACGTAATCCCTCATCGTAACTCCTCATAAAATACAGATCAAACTTCAAACTGGTAAGTTCTCGTTTAATCTTACTAATTGAAGCCATTAACTACCATGGATTACCTGGGCTTCACTATCAATTCAATTCATATGACTGTTACTTTGCCAAGGGAAAAAATGGTTGCATTAGCACAATCATGCAACAACTTAATGGTCAACAAACGACCAACAATTCGACAAGTGGCCAGAGTAATTGGGTTGATTGTAGCAGCAATTCCAGCTACACAATTCGGACCTTTGCACTATCAAAATCTACAAAGAGCAAAGGTACATGCACCAAAACGATATTCGGGTCACTATGATCGAATCATGAAATTACCCACTGGAGCTATATCAGAGCTACAGTGGGGGGGCTAACCCTACTTTAGTTATTAATCAGATGCCAGTGCTCAAGCCTGGGGGGCAACTAACTCCATATCCAGCACAGGTGCCAGATGGACTAACCAGAGTCATCATTACCACACACACTGGGCATCAATTTAGAAATGTTGAGTATTATAATTTAAAAGCATATGCATCTAAAATGCAGCACTTGCATGTGCGGTTACGGATTGATAATACTATGGTGGTGGCTTATATTAACCATATGGGGAGCATAAAATCATTATCATGCGACAAATTGGTCAATCAGATCTGGCAATGGTGTGTCGAAAGACATATTTTACTATCGGCTGCCTATCTACTAGGTAAGCTAAATACAGTGGCAGACACCAGGTCACGGAAAAATTTAATGATAACATCGAATGGATGTTAAACCCAAAATATTTGCTAAAGTTATTAAGCAATATGGAACGCCAGATATCGATTTGTTTGCAACAAGACGGAATCACCAGTTACCTATGTATGTGACTTGGGAACCAGACCAAAGGCAGCAGCGGTAGATGCCTACACGCTGGATTGGGGGAATTTCTGCTTTTTGCTTTCCCTCCCTTCTGCCTCATCAGTCGGGTACTTCGCAATACAGATGGACTCTGCCTCTGGGATATTGATGGTGCCCGACTGGCCTACACAGCCATGGTTCCCAGTTCATCACGACATGGTGGTCGAGTCACCTATGGATTTCCCTAGTGGACCACGGTTGTTGACTCACCCAGTATCAGGCATAAGCCACCCATGCCATGAAAACATCAAATTCCTGGGTTGTAGGTTTTGAATAGACCTTACCAGGGACTGGGATTATCCGAATGAACTATCACCACCATGTCGGCAGCCCTGTGAACATCCACCAAGAAGCAGTACCTAACCTACATCAAAAAATGGGGAAAATACAGCCAGGACGCAGGGACAACATACAAAACTACTACAACCACCGACGTGCTGGAGTTCCTGGCCCATCTACACCATGATGAAAAAATGAGTTACAGTGCCGTAAATACAGCACGAAGCGCCCTGTCTGCTTATCTAAAACCAGCAGGACAGCAGAGCATGGGATCCCATCCACTGGTGATAAAACTTATGAAGGGCATTTACAATAACAAGCCCCCAAAACCCAGGTATACCCATGTATGGGATATCAGTGTGGTATTAACATATCTCAGAGGATGGCCACCAGCTAGATCCCTCAGTCTTGAGCAATCTACATTAAAAATGCTCATGCTTATGGCTCTCGTATCCGCTCACAGAGTCCAGTCACTCCATAAAACTAAGACTGGATAACATGGTGATCACCCCAGACCGCATCACGTTCATCATTCTAGGTCTGGTGAAAACAAAGCAGGCCAGGAACGCCCAATTCACTGGTGGTATTCCGGGCCTACCCACCAGAGCCAAGGTTGAGTGTGGTGACCCATCTACAACAATATATAGACACAACCCACAATCTCAGAGGGAGAGAAAAAGCCCTATGGGTCAGCAACAAGAAACCTCATGGCGGGGTAACGAGCCAAACCACTTCAAGGTGGCTCAAACAGGTACTGAAAGCTGCCGGAATAGACACTAATACATTTAAATCCCATTCCACTAGGGCAGCATCGACATCAGCGGCTGAACGAATGGACGTCCCGGTTGACCACATTCTCAATACGGCAGGATGGTCGAGGGAAACGACGTTCAGAATGTTTTTTATAATAAACCGTTGATAAAGCCTGACTTATTTGCAGACAAAATATTACAAACTGCAAATATTTAATTTAAGCTCAGGGGAGCTATTTATTTTGGTTATTGTTAATAAATACCTTTCTGTTTCTTGAAAAAGCAGATCCTTTGGTTGATTACGATAACACTTCCTCCCTCAAGAACTTCGGCAGTGAGTGAAATAAAAACTGTTACACGGTTTGAAATCACAGACCTTTGAAGTCTTCACGTAGTCACTCACGTGACTCCGAAGTAAAATAGTAAGATTAAATGAGAACTTACCAGTTCGAAGTTTGATCTGTATTTAATGAGGAGTTGTGATGAGGGATTACGTGCCCTCCGCTCCCACCCTCATTATATGGATCAAACTAGTAAACTGATGTCTCCTTAATCTTTACTATGTTTACTTCAAATAACTGTGTCTATCTGTGATTCCACACGGCTGCTTGGAAGTATGCCGCGCCTGCGCACTGAGCGGGTTCTTCACGTAATCCCTCATCGTAACTCCTCATAAAATACAGATCAAACTTCGAACTGGTAAGTTCTCGTTTAATCTTACTATTCTGCCTATTTGTTTAAAATAGCATTTTGCAGTCATAACGCCATGGAGTGTGGAAACAGGACCCTTCAGACTAACCTGCCCATACCGACCACATTTACCATCTACACTAGTCCCACCTGCCTGTGTTTGGCCCATCTCTCTCTAAACCTGCCCTATCCATGTACCTCTCTAAATATTTCTTAAATGTTGTAATAGTACCTGCCTCAACTACTTCCTCCAGCACCTCATACTTTGTGTTACCCCTCGTGTTACACCATCAAATCTTTCCCCACTGACCTCAAACCTATGGCCTCTGGTTTTGATTCACTTACTCTGGCCGAGAGACTATGTACATCTACATGATCTATTCCTCACAATTTTATAAGCCTTTAAAATATCACCCTGATCTTCAAGGAATAGAATCCCAGCCTGCTTAAGCTCTCCTTGTAGCTCAGGCCCTCTAGTCTTGGCAACTAATAATATATTAATTATATTTTCCCTGTAACCAAAATTCTAGTATTGTGCACAGTGATAGAGAGCTATGAATTTGGAATTATAACTACAGAGGGAACAACACTTTAACAAATAACTTATTCATAACAAAATGATTTGATTATAGGAGCAGGGAGGTTCTACTGCAGTTGTACAGGGTATTGGTGAGACCACACCTGGAGTATTGCGTACAATTTTGGTCTCCTAATCTGAGGAAATACATTCTTGCCATAGAGAGAGTGCAGAGAAGGTTCACCAGACTAATTCCCAGGATGTCAGGACTTTCATATGAAGAAAGACTGGATAGACTCGGCTTGTACTCGCTAGAATTTAGAAGATTGAGGGAGGGATCTTATAGAAACATACAAAATTCTTAAGGGGTTGGACAGGCGAGATGCAGGAAGATTGTTTCCGATGTTGGGGAAGTCCAGAACAAGGGGTGACAGTTTAAGGATAAGGAGGAAATCTTTTAGGACCGAGATGAGGGAAACATTTTTCACACAGAGAATGGTGAATCTCTGGAATTCTCTGCCACAGAAGGTAGTTGAGGCCAGTTTGTTGGCTATATTTAAGAGGGAATTAGATGAGGCCATTGTGGCTAAAGGGATCAGGGGGTATGGAGAGAAGGCAGGTACGGGATACTGAGTTGGATGATCAGCCATGATCATATTGAATGGCGGTGCTGGCTTGAAGGGCTGAATGGCCTATTCCTGCACCTATTTTCTATGTTTCCATGTTTCTATGACCCAGTTGGCAAAGCTGCTCCCTCATGGCTCCAGAGCTTGATCCTAATCTCACGTGTCTGTGTGGAATTTTCACACACTCCCTATGACTGCAAGGATTTCCTTCAAGTGCTCCGAATTCCTCCCACGTCCCAAAGACGTGTGGGTTTGTCAATTGCCCTCTGTAAATTGCCCCTCATGTGTAGGGAGTGGATGTAAAAGTGGGATAACATAGAACAAGTGTGAACAGACGATGATAGTCAGTGTGGACTCGCTGGGACAAAAGGCCTGTATCCATGTTGTGTCCTACAATGAATTTCAATCAATCCATAATCGAATTGCATGCAATAACATTATAGATGGCATGACAATAGACACAAAGAGCTGTAGTAACTCAGCGGGACAGGCATCATCTCTGGAGACAAGGAATGGGTGACGTTTCGGGTTTCAATACACAGTTGATAGAGCTGCTGCCTCACAGCACCAGAGACTCGGGTTCGATCCTGACCTCGGATGCTGTGGGTGGAGTTGAATACATCTACCTGTCACCGTGCAAGTGTCCTTTGGGTGCTCCGGGTTCATCACATATCCCAAAGAGATCACATCACAAAGCCGATCTAACCCCTGCAACAGTCACCTTGGGAAAAGGCACACGAGTCTGAAGGGACAGATGTCATTGCCCCATTGGCCTTCTGCACAAAACAAGCATGGAAGACATTAAGTTGATGAGGTAGGGCCGCACTATCACTAGTGATGTTGCCTGACTTTGCTTTGCAGCCAGTTTATAGGATTCAGACCTTGCCACATTCTGTGTGTGTCTGAATGATTATAGGAGACTCAAGTTTGTACTGATGTTGGCTCTTAGCATCCTTGATAGCTTTGCAGAGATCAAAAGCTTATCACTGCACCTCAGTACTCGACAATAAACAAAACTACATGCACGTGGAGGTTAATTTGCTGCTGTAAAACAAAAGTTGCCCATGGTGTGTAGGGAGTGAATGAGAAAATGGGTTAAAATATAATTCTTGTGAAGAGGCGATCGATGGCCATTGTGGAATCTGTGGGCCAAAGGGCCTATTTCCATACTGTCTCTCAAAAATAATCGAAAACAAGATATTTTTATACATTTCCTAAAAATGTGAACATAACTCTAAAATAAAAGGAAGGTACATTCACGATTGTAACAGCGTAAATTGAATGTCTCCGTGTGTTATTTTTGTCTTCATTTATATGGGACCTAATTTGAGACGGAACCAAAATGCATAATTCCGTCTGCAATATGACATTGATCAAAGTAAACCGAAGCCTTATTAAATCAATGTTATTGGAGTAGAAAACAGTGTAAGATAATTTTGGCTTGGCAATGATTAAACTTTGAACCTCTCTATGTGCTTTGTAGCCGTTAGAGCCTTATCATCAATATTCGTCATCAGTTTCCTTTATTCAACAACATATGGTGTGACTTCAATGCTATTGTTTGGTCACAAATAGAATTTTGCTTTCCCCGATTGGATACTTGTTATTATTCAGAATAATATTTGTACATGATAACTCGGAATGGCACAGTGGGGCAGCGGTAGAGTTGCTACCTTACACAGCCAGAGACCCGGGTTCAATCCTGATCACAGGTGCTGTCTTTAGAGTTTCGATATTCTTCCTGTGTGTCACCAGAAAGAGGAATCCAGGCGAAACATCTTACAACATACTTGGTGTCACCCTTGAAGAATCCAAACAAACCAAGTATCTTGGCATTAAATTGCGGAATGATCTGCGTTGGAATGGTCAGACTCATCATGCAACGGTGAAAGCAACAGGTGTCCTAAAGTTCCTGAGGCCCAACTTTCATCATTGTTCAACTTCTGTCGAGGAGAAGCTATATTTCACCCTCGTTAGACCTCATTTGGACTATGCAGTTGCAGCATGGGACCCATACACAAACAAAAACTGACAATGACAATTAAAATTGAATCTGAATCTAAAAACATTTATTCCATCGAACGTGTCCAAAGACAGGCAGCTCGATTTGTTACTAACACCTATGAGAGAGAAGTGAGTGTCACCAAACTTCTGAATTCTCTGGGGTGGAAACCTCTCCAAGACAGACGTGAAGCTCACCGTTTGACCTGTTTTTACACAATGTTAAATGGTCATCTAGACATAGATTACAAGACCTACACCAAACCCAAACCAATTAGGAGCAGACAAGGGCATTCGATCCAATTTGTGATCCCAGCTACAAAGACAGATGTGTACAGCAATTCGTTCTTCCCACACACAATTAAAGCATGGAATCTCCACCCAACTATAGTTACCCAACCAGATGCAACTACATTTAAAGTAGCACTTTCTTCCCAATAACCCTTTCTGGCTTAATCCTTCCCTTCACCACCTCCAGTTTAAATTCCACTTGGAATATTTTGGAGGACACAGAAACCAAGAACCAAGATGGTCGGTGCAAACTCGGTGGGCTGAAGGGCCTGTTTTCAAGCTGTATCTTTATAATGTGAAGTCGTGAATCTCGTGATTCTTGACACGCGATGCAGACAATGATATCATTGCTGATGTTTGGAGACGAGACATGTGAAATGTTGCTGACATACTTGCTGACCAAGATGCCTCATCTACGCTAGTCACATTGCTCAATAACGTTCATCCGTCTGAAAAACAACTGCCGCAGTTTAGCAACAGAAAAGAAAATCCTTTAATAAAGTTGAATATCCCAACAGAGCAAAATTTGAAGAATGCAGCACTCTCTGCATAATTGCCTGCCAAATAAACTTCAAATCAAGGGTCGCAAACTGAGATCACAATCCCCACACCCACGTAATTTCAACAGTATTCCCCTTACTATAAAATGGCCAGACAACCATGACGAAGCCCTGTGCAAAAGAGAAATGGATCAATGGTCTTCCAATTAAAATATATATATATATATATATATATTTTTAAATTCTTGTTTTTATTATAGGATTCTGGCAATTGCTGAATCTTTATTTTATTAGTCTAAAAAGCATTTAAACCTGCAGACACAGTCATACAGCATGAAAACAAGCCCTTTAGCCCAACTTGTCCATGCCAAACAAGATGCCCCTTGAAAACTGGTCCTATTTGGCCCAATCCCCCTAAACTGCAGGGGAAACCCAGCAGGTCTGGTCAGGCAGCATCTCTGTGGGAAAAGGGAATAGGTGACACTTCGGGAAGTGTGCTAACCCAAAATATTACCTATTCCTTTTTTCAAAGATGCTGCCTGACCCGCTGAGTTACTCCAGTATGTTGTGTCTCTCCTCGGTATAAACCAGTATCTGCAGTTCCTTCCTACACATTCCCTCTAAACATTTACCGATTCAAATATCTTATAAATGTTGTAATTGTACCAGCCTCATCTACTTCCTCTGGCAGCTCGTTTCATATACGAAAACCTCTGTGTAAAAAAAGTTGCCCACAGGGTTCCTCTCCTCTTTTTGATTGAACCCAAGCCCTCTAGTTCTTGATTCCTTTAGCCGTGAAAAAAGTCCAGTCACCCTATTTATTCTCTTTTGAGTTCATGACTCCTCAGCTTTGTACTTTCTCCCAGATATCACTTAATCTTCCCAGCTTCTGACATGGTCCTGTACTTCCTTTTATCAATATAATTACCATAAACCAATCAGCTACACATTAGTGTTTAAACTCGGATTCAACTGTAAAGACTTTTGCAACAATTTACAGTGAAAACATTCATATTAATATTGGTTTATTAGTGTCATGTGTATGGAGAATTCTGTGAAAAATATTGGTTGTGTTTGCATCCAGTCAAATCAAACCAGACATGAATACAATCAAGCTATACACACGCACAATAGTGAGTGCAAAGAATAAAATAACCAAAGCGTAGAATATTCCTCCCACATTCCAAAGATGTACAGGTTTGTAGGCTAATTAGCTTTGACAAAAATTGGAAAATGTCCCTAGTGTGAACGATAGAACTAGTGTACGGATTTGATCGTTGGACACAGAGCCCATTCCCATTCTGTATCTCCAAAGTCTAAATAGTGGTGCAGTGTTACTGCTGGAGAAAGTGCAGATAAAAAAACGTGTACAGCAGTTGCAGTGAGGTGGGTTGGAAGATTGGAACAAATCTCTTAGTTCATGAGGAGATCAGGCTGCCATATCCTTGATAAATATACTGGCAATTTTAAAAACATAATACCATAAATAATCCCAGGAGTTCTCGGGTATAACATTTTAAACAACTCACTGATTTATTCTTGCACCATTATTAATGTTTATTTTTGTTGTTCAGAGTTAAAATAGTAAGATTAAACGGGAACTTACCAGTTCGAAGTTTGATCGTTATTTTATGAGGAGTAACGTTGAGGGAATACGTGAAGAAGACCCCGCCAGGACGCATGCGTGTCATTCTTCAAAGCAACGGTGTGAAATCACAGATAACTGTAATGACTAAACATAGTAAGATTAGAGAAGAAGATACCAGTTGAGTATATGATCAAGGGTGGGAGCGGAGGGCACGTATTCCCTCAACGTAACTCCTCCTAAAAGAACGATCAAACTTCGAACTGGTAAGTTCTCGTTTAATCTTACTATTTTACTTCGGAGTCACGTGAGTGACTACGTGAAGATTTTAAAGCTCTGTGATTCCATGCCGTGGAACGAGTCCATGCATCACATCTGTCTTGATTATGGGAGAATAGTATTAACATTGTAGCCATCAATATGATATTGAAAAAACAACGATAAATTTATTAACATCAAATTATAGCCCCTGTTTATGGGGTAAAATTATATTACAGAACTTAAAATTGTTTCTGCAAACGTTCCAGGTTCAATTACTGGTTTGTTATAAATCATTGGAAAGTTTTTCCCCCGTTGACCATCCTGCTGTCTTGAGGATATGGTCCATCGGAACATCCAACTTCCTAGCTGCCGATGTAGCTGCAGCCCCGATGGAGTGAGATTTAAAAATGTTAGTATCCACTTCAGCCTTTATTAGGACTTGTTTTAGCCATCTGGAGATGGTCTGGACTGTCACTTTTTTGTGTGGCTGTTTGTGGCTGATTAAAAGTGCCATTTCTTTGCCTCTGATGATCCAGTATACGCTATAAATAATAGCAAGTGTGTTACAATACAGAGACGATCATCTGTCGGGTAGGCGCTGAATTCTATTGTTAGGCCTGCTGACCCCTGTCTGTTCTGCTTGACTAATTCATTGATGTGAAAAGTTAAATTTCCAGATGAAGTAGTCATGTTGTCCAGCCTTAGTTTATGTAGTGACTGGGCCCTTTGTGCCGTGACCAAGGCCATCAGCATGACTGTTTTCCAGTTTCTGTAGGGACAAGTTGTAGCTGGAGACCAGTTTCTTAACATGGTCAGTACAATGCTCACATCCCATATTTGGGAGTACCTGGTTCTTGGGGAATTGACATTAAAATTTCCCCTCATGAGTTTTGTTACCAGGGGGTGTGTCCCAACAGAATGCCGCTCTGTTCCTTGCCACAGGTATGTTGATGGCGCAGTTGATGGCAATAAAACTGAGCCCCTCGTCGTAATGGAGGCTTGCCAGGAATTCCAGAACAGACGGGATGTTCATAAATCTGTGAGTGATGTTATTGTAGTGACAGTACATTTCCCATTTCTTGATGTACACCAAGTACTGTTTTTTGGTGGACTGTCTGTGGGTCGCTGAAATCATGTCCACTGTTCAGTTTGTTAGTCCCAGGTGAAGTAGAGGTGCTTTCAAACTATACAAATTAATAAGTTTATATAATTATGACAAGGGTGGCTTTCCCTTGTTATGGGATGAACCAGTAGATTTAGTCTATTCTGGATATTGATGCATGGTTTTAATACCATGTCGAGTATCACCGGGAACCATGGTTGAGTAGGCTAGTCGGTTACTTATCAAAATACCAGACGCAGAGTCTTGCTGTATTTTCCTTAATACCCGGCTGATGAGGCAGAAAGGAGGGAATGTATAAATAAACAGTTTCTCCCCAATGCAGCAAAATACATCTGTTGCCGCTGCCGCTGCCCCAGGGTCTGGTTCCCATGAAACATAGTTACATAGTTTGGTGATTGAGCCTGGATGCGAAAAAATCGATATCTGGTATTCCATACCGTGCTGCAATATCAGCAAATAATTTTTTATCCAACATTCATTCGGTGTTATCATTGAATTTGCGTGACATGGTGTCTGCCACTAAATTTAGTTTACCTGGTAAGTAGGTAGCTGATATCCAAATATCTTTCTGGATACACCATAGCGAAGTTGTGTTGGCCAAATTGTCACACGATGTCGATTTGTTTCCACCCATGTGGTTGATATATGCTACCACGGTGGTATAGTCAATTTTTAGTCTAACGTGCTGGTGATATAACCCAGAACAATATGATTTAAGGCCATAGAACGCACCCTAACCAGTGCACTGGCATCAGTCTGTAGTACCATAGGCGGCGTGCTGATAATGATTGGATTGAAACAATGCCCAATGTTATCTATCCACCATTTTAGTTCCATTATGGCCTCTGTTGGTAGCTTCATTGGTCTGTCAAATGAACTCCATTAATTTTGAGTGCTCTTATTTTAGCCCTCTGTAAATTTTGATAATGTAAAGGTCCGAATTGTGTGGCGGGGGAAGCAGCCACTATTTTGCCAATTATTGTTTCTGTTAAGACTGTAACCTTTTTTTTAGGCAAAGTCACTGACATGTGAACTGAGTTAATGGTGAACCCCAGATAATCCATTGTGGTAGAAGGCGTTAATTTAGATTTAACTGGATGGATGATAAACCCAGTTTTTCAAATAATTGTTTTATGGCTGTTACCATTTGACCACAATAAGTATGTCATCTGGATATGCCATTTGTTTTTGTTTCCGCAGAAACGCTAAGGATGATTTCAAATTTTTGGTGAACAGCCTGGGTGCTAATGTTAGCCCATTAGGTAGTGCTCTGTATTATCAGAGCTGCCCCATCCAGTTGAATTTTAAATAACATATGTGGTCACCTCGTATAGGTACTGTATAATAAGCATTTTTAAAATCGATGCTTGCTTTTTTTTTTTTTTTTTTTTTAAAATAGAAAGAGAGAAGAAGGAAAAAGAAAGCTAAAATAAAAAAAAAAGGAAGAGGAGTGAAAGAGGTAATTGAAGAAGAATGGAAAAATTTGTTAGAGTTTAAAAACATCATTCGAGATATGTTCGTACATTTCGAAGTATAGCATTTCATCCAATCTTTAGACCGGGTGCTAGTCAGGTTCCTGTGCTGAACTATTCTGACCCTTTAAGTAATCAATAAAAGGAGACCATGTTCCAACGAATAATTCCTGTTTGTCCAACAGGGAAAATCTGATTCTTTCCACGTTTAAGGTCTCCGTCATTTCTATAATCCACATTTTGATTGTGGGGGCCGTAGGGCCTTTCCAAAATTTTAGGATTAATTTTTTTCCTGTTATTAAACTGTAATCGATAAAGTTTCTTTGTGTTATTCTAAGTGTTTGATTTAATTCTAATATTCCGAGTATTATTAATTTTGAATTTGGTTCCAGTTGTGTGTTGGTTACTTTGGATATTATACTAAAAATTTGTACAGTTTGTAAACATGTGCGATAACGTAGCTTCTAAATGTTGACATTTATCACATATAGGTGAGATATGTTGAAACATTTTATGTAATTTTGTTTTGGCGTAATGTAACCTATGTATTACTTTAAATTGTATTAGAGAATGTTTTGCGTTTAGTGAACACTGATGTATGTGTTGTAAACTTTCTTCCCAAGTGTCTTTTGTTATTACCTGATTTAATTCTTTTTCCCATGCTTGTCTGTGTAAGTCCGTCAAAGGAATGTCACTGTCTAATAAGATATTATATATATAAGATATTAATTTTTCTGTTTTAGGATGCTTATTCCAACATTCATCAAGAATCTCTGGGTTTCTATTTCGAAAATTTTTAGAATTCGATTTAACATAATCTCTAAGTTGAAGATATCTGAAATAATCATTTCCTCGAAGTCCATAAATCTGTTGCAACTCCTGAAATGTCAAAAAAGAGCCTTCCTTGTAAAGGTGTCCCATATTTTTAATTCCATAATTCTTCCATTGTGTAAAACCCCCGTCTAAACATGAAGGCTTAAACAATGAATTATTCACAATTGGAAGAAAAAGAGATAAGTTATCTAATTTTAATGTCTTTTTTAATTGTTTCCAAATTCTTATAGCACTAAATATTATAGGGTTTTCCCTGTAAATTTTCTTGTTTAATTTAGACGTAGCAAATAATATCGAACCAATATCATAAGGCATACAATCTTCCTTTTCTATTTTTAACCAGTCTGGTTGCTGGTCTATTTCTCCCAACCAGAAATTCATATTTTTAATATTAACTGCCCAGAAATAAAACAAAAAGTTAGGTAAAACCAAGCCTCCATTATTTTTTGATTTACACAGGTGTCTTTTGCTTATCCTATGATTCTTATAATCCCAGATAAAATCATTAACAATAGAGTCCAATTTTTTAAAGAAGTTTTTTGCCAGGTATATCGGAATCGTCTGAAAAAGGTATAATATTTACGGTAAAAAAATCATTTTTATGGCATTAATTTTGCCAACCATTGAAATAGGTAATGTTTTCCAGTATTGGATATTCTTATGTAATTTATTCAATAATGGGGGGAAATTTGCTTTAAATAATGATGCTTGCTATGTAGTAACCTTTGGAAATCAATTGCTTAGTAGTAACAAAGGTTTCCATAATGAAATGGATATATTGTACGAAAGTGTTCAATTTAGTCAAATCTGTGATGATGTATAATTCTATGGTATATCCCTGGATACTGCTTAAAATATAAATGTCGGTAATTAACTTACTCCATGCATCCAGGTAGAATAGTAATCTCACCACCAACCTCCATCCATAATTCGTAGGGAACCAGACCCACCTACCTCCATGTTTACCAGTGGTAAGCTTATTTATTTTTCGGTATCCTCCGTGGACATTGAGGCGCCGGTGTCTGGGTCTGTGGTTGGGTTGGTGTTGGGGGTTTGCGCATTTTCCAGTAAGGCCAGTCTGGGCCATGGCCTAAAAAAGACCGATGTTCAGTGTACCTGGCTTCCAAGCTTTCACCAGTATGTCTTGTCCGACTAGTGGGTGCATACGCGTGATGATTGGGCCCCGCTGTTAGGACTTTGAGAACGTTTTGTAGTTTCATGTCCCCGGCTCTGATTGATGCTCCGACGTGTTTCCATATACACTGTTTCACACTTGGAACATTCAGAGATGTGCAATTCCCTGCTGGTAGGTGTCTTGCTGTGGTGTCCAATAATGCTTGTCCTTGTAGCTGATTGAAGGACATATAGTCAATACTTGCAGACAATTTTGGTTCAAGGTTTGTCCAGTTTGGTCAGGTTGAATGAACTGGGACTCCATATCCAGAAGATTATCTTGTCCCCCTCGCACACTAGTAGTATGTTCAGCAAACCCATCTTCAGGGTCAGCCCAGAACTGACCCCCAGTACTCCCCTCTGATGAGGGAGAAACACTGTGCAGCCCACAAGAGGTGCTGCTGTAGGAGTTACTAGCTGCCCACTGTGGCTAGTCTCCATCTCCCGGAGCCTGCCACTTTGGAGCATTTGGTCCATCAGCCGCTCCAACCGGCTCCAATTCTCACGGGCAGTGGACTCTGCTGAATCGCCGACTTTGTGGGTTCTGTGCCGCCGGCCACTGCCAGCTGCCTGGTGGCTGATCAGAGTCGGACTCGGCTGAGTCGACGACTCTGTCAGCTTCCCGTTTGCCTTCCCACCTGGCTTTGCCGGTGCAGGAGCGAAGTCGGACACAGGTGTTCCCGTTAAGGGAAATTGCTATGCCGCTGGCCGCTGCCGGCTGTCCGCAACTCCGCGGTTCTCCCCCGCCAGCTTTCTCGCAGCCATCGATCTCCTTCTGTCCTTCCTATGACAAAGGAGAAAAAGAATGCAGAGTCTCTTACCTGCTGCATTTGGCTTTTTGAAACTTGCTGCTTAGGGGGAACGTCCTTCCCCCTGCTGTGACTTGTTGCAATGCGTGTAGCGATATGACACGCATGCGTCCTGGCAGGGTTCTTCTTCACGTAGTCACTCACGTGACGCCGAAGTAAAATAGACTTTGACATTTGACTTTGTCTCGCAATAACCTGCGTCTAGATTTTCATCGTGTGTGATAGCGCGCGTGGATAGCGTGATCGGACAGGCTCAATGTCTCGTCTTGTCTCGGTTCACGTGCCTACAATGTGCTAAAGGTAGACACAAGATGCTGGAGTAACTCAGCCGGACAGGCAGCATCCCTGGAGAGAAGGAACGAGTGACGTTTTAGGTCAAGACCCTTCTTCAGAGATGCTGATTGTCATAGAAACATAGACGATAGGTGCAGTAGTAAAGGCCATTCGGCCCTTCGAGTCTGCACCGCCATTCAATATGATCATGGCTGATCATCCAACTCAGTATCCTGTACCTGCCTTCTCTCCATACCGCCTGGTCCCTTTAGCCACAAGGGCCACATCTAATTCCCTCTTCAATATAGCCAATGAACTGTGGCCTCAACTACCTTCTGAGGCTGATAATTCCAGTGATTCACCACTCTCTGCGTAAAAGATGTTCCTAAAAGATTTCCCCTTATCCTTAAATATGTGTGGCCCCTTGTTCGGGACTTCCCCAACATCGGAAACAATCTTCCTGCATCCATCCTGTCTAACCCCTTAAGAAATTTGTAAGTTTCTAAAAGATCCCCCCTCGATCTTCTAAATTCTAGCGAGTACAAGCCGGGTCTATCCAGTCTTTCTTCATAAGAAAGTCCTGACATCCCAGAAATCAGTCTGGTGAACCTTCTCTGTACTCCCTCTATGGCAAAAATGCCTTTCCTCAGATTAGGAGACCAGAACTGTACGCAATACTCCAGGTGTGGTCTCACCAAACCCTGTACAACTGCAGTAGAACCTCCCTGCTCCTATACTCAAATACTTTTGCTCCGAATGCTAACATACCATTGGCTTTCTCCACTGTCTTCTGCACATGCATGCCTACTTTCAATGACTGGTGTACCATGACACCCAGGTCTCGCTGCATCTCCCCTTTCCCTAATAGGCCACCATTCAGATAATTGTCTACTTTCCTGTTTTTGCCACCAAAGTGGATAAACTCACATTTATTCACATTATACTGCATCTGCCATGCATTTTCCCATTTACCCAGCCTATCTAAGTTACCTTGCAGCCTCCTAGCATCCTCCTCGCTGCTAACACTGCCCCCCAGCTTCGTGTCATCCGCTAACTTGGAGATGTTGCATTCAATTCCTTCGTCTAAATCATTATTATACATTGTAAATAGCTGGGGTCCCAGCACTGAGCCTTGTGGTACCCCACTAATCACTGCCTGCCATTGTGAAAAGGACCCGTTTTCTCTCCAGCACTTTGCTTCCTGTCTGCCAATACTGAACCCCCAATACCGTGTGTTTTAAATTTGTATACTAATCTCTTATGTGGGACCTTGTCGAAAGCCTTCTGAAATTAAAACCTGCTGAGTTACTCCAGCATTTTGTGTCGAGGGACAGGGAGAGAGGAGGAGGGAGGAGGAGAGAGGCGGGGGCAGAGGGAGAGAGGAGGAGGGAGGTGGAGAGAGGGGGAGGATGGGGAGATAGGAGGAGGGAAGGGGAGAGGGGAGTAGGGGGCGTAGAGGAAGGAGTGGGAGAGATGATGGGGAGGAGAGAGAGGGGGGAGAGAAGGGGAGAGATAGGGGAGAGAGAAAATGCAAGGAAGGAGAAAGGATGTACGGAGAGGGGATGGAGGGGAGGGATAAAGAGGGAGAGAGAGAGGATGCAGGGAGGGGGAGAGGATGGAGGGGAGGAAGATGGAGGGGGAGGGATATGATACAGGGGGAGTGTGTGCAGGGAGGGGGAGAGATGTATGCAGGGATGGAACAATACATTCCAAAGCAGTGGGTGGGAGAATACAGGGAGAATGGAGGCAGAGGGGATTGTTTTGTTTATTGACACGTGTACGGAGGTACAGTGAAAGGTTTTTGTTGTGTGTAGACACATGATAAGGGAATAACGTTTAGTGCAAGGTAAGGCCAGCAAACTCCGATCGAGGACAGTCCTATGGTCAACAATCTGGTTGATAATAGTTCAGGGGACACAACAATGCTGGAGAAACTCAGCGGGTGCAGCAGCATCTATGGAGCGAAGGAAATAGGCAACGTTTCGGGACATCTGAAGAAGGGTTTCGGCCTGAAACGTTGCCTATTGACTCTGAAGAAGGGTTTCGGCCTGAAACGTTGCCTATGTCCTTCGCTCCATAGATGCTGAGGTACAGTGGAAAGCTTCTGTTGTGTGTATAGATATATGATAAGGCCGATGAGTTTCTCCAGCACTTTTGTGTACCTTTGATTTTCCAGCATCTGCAGTTCTTTCTTAAACACAGATCTTAATTCAGGACCGCTCTCTCGTTGTGGCAGGATGGTTCAGTTGCCTGATAAGAGCCTGGAATAAATTCTCCCTGAATCTGGAAGTGTGTGTGTGTGCGTATGTTTTCATACTGCTGTACCTCTTGCCCGATGGGAGAGGCGAGGAGAGGGAGAGACCGGGGGTGAGACTGGTCCGCGATGATGCTCCTGGCCTTGCCGAGGCAGCGTGAGGTGTAGATGGAGTGGATGGAAGGGAGGTTGGAGCAGGTGAAAAGCATCAAGTTCCTGGGGGTGCATATAACGGACACCTTAAACTGGTCCACAAACATTACATCTCTGGCAAAACGGGCACAGCAGCGGTTGTACTTCCTCCGCAGGTTGAGAAGTTTACACCTCCACCCTCCCATCCTCACCACTTTCTACAGAAGCACAATTGAGTCGGTCATGACCAGCTGCATCTCTATGTGGTGCGGCAGCTGTACAGCTGCGGACTGGAAGTGCCTTCAGAGAGTGGTGAGGACAGCGGAAAAAATCATTGGGACTTCTCTTCCTTCCATCATGGACATGGGGTACAAACGCTGTCTGATTAGAGCTAAGGGCATTACCAGAGCCCCCACACACCCACAATATGGACTGTTTACACTGCTGAACTCTGGGAGGAGGTACCGCAGCATGAAGAGCGGGCCAACCAGGTTCTGCAACAGCTTCATCCCCCAGGCCATAAGATTACTGAACAATCAATAAAACCGAGGCTAGAACTTTTTAAATATCGACACTTTTTAAAAACTTTTTACAACAAAATAGAGGAGTCTTCAGTACAGAGGAGATTTACTAGAATGTTGCCTGGGTTTCAGCAACTAAGTTACAGAGAAAGGTTGAACAAGTTAGGGCTTTATTCTTTGGAGCGCAGAAGGTTAAGGGGGGACTTGATAGAGGTTTTTAAAATGATGAGATGGATAGACAGAGTTGACGTGGAAAATCTTTTCCCACTGAGAGTAGGGAAGATTCAAACAAGGGGACATGACTTGAGAATTAAGGGACTGAAGTTTAGGGGTAACATGAGGGGGAACTTCTTTACTCAGAGAGTGGTGGCTGTGTGGAATGAGCTTCCAGTGAAGGTGGTGGAGGCAGGTTCGTTTTTATCATTTAAAAATAAATTGGATAGTTATATGGATGGGAAGGGAATGGAGGGTTATGGTCTGAGCGCAAGTATATGGGACTAGGGGAGATTATGTGTTTGGCACGGACTAGAAGGGTCGAGATGGCCTGTTTCCATGCCAGCCCTCCCCCTCCCCCCTCTCCTTCTCTCCTTCCCTCCCACCTTCCTCTCTCTTTTCCCTTCCATCATTCGCTCCACCCCTTCTTTCTCTCCTTCCCTCCCTCCTTTCACTACTACCCCCCATCCCATCCTTCCTCCCTTCTCTCCCTCCCACCCTCCCTTCTCTCCTTCCCTCCCACACACACATCACGCACAGACAACTAACACAAAACTAAGTTAGGATGGGGTAGAAGCCCAAAGGGTAGGATGGGGCTGGAGCCCAACATTTAATGCCTGGACTTGTTTTTCAACAATGGTTATTGGTTTTCCAGGATCTATTAAATTAAATTAGTATTTTTAAATTCCAGGCACTAAAACAAGTGGTATTGTAACTATGTACTTTTCAGAGGTGATCTACACATTTTGTTTGTTACCTCTAGGCTTACATGTATGCAATTCTATGTTAATATGTAGCTCAGATCTGTTTGGTCCATTAAGTCGCAGGCACTTTTTAAGTGCACATTTTGATCACTTTCCATTCTACCATAAAGTCTTTAATTATAGACTTATATATATACAGACTTTAATTATATTTCTATGAATCTACAGATCTTGGCTAAGAACCTGGTGCTCACCAAAATTGTCCCCAATTGGGTCCCGCACCTCCTAAGGCCGGTCCTGGTCTGGGCTGCTGGCCTTGCCGAGGCAGCGTGATGTGTAGATGGAGTCGATGGGTGGGAGGGTGATTATAGAGAGTGAGGAAAGAGAGAGATGGGCAGAGAGAAACATCAGAGAAAGTGGGCAGAGGGGAGGGGGGGGGGGGGGGGGGTGGACACAGAGAGGGGTTGAGCAGAGGTTCATTTGTATCTGGGCTTCTTTTCGCTGTACAGATCCCAGACACCGAGATTCAGATCCTGTGAAGAAAGACATTCACAAAGTTATAGGAGTGGATTTAGGCCATTCAGCCCATCAAGTCTACACCGCCATTCAATCATGGCTGATCTCTCCCTCCTGACCCTATTTTCCTGCTTTGTCCACATAACCCTTGACACCCGCACTAATCAAGAATCTATCTATCTCTGTCTTAATAATATCCACAGCCCTCTGTGGCAATGAGTTCCACTGATTAACGACATTCTGGCTAAAGAGGTTCATCCTCACCTTTTGAAAAGAGCGCCCTTTAATTCTGGGGCTGCGCCCTCAGGTCCTAGACTCTCCCACTGGTGGAAATATCCTCTCCACATCCACTCTATCCAGGCCTTTCACTATTCTGTATGTTTCAATGAAGTCCACCGTCATCCTTCTAAACCCCAGCGAGTACAGGCCCAGTGCCGACAAACGCTCATCGTACGTTTGTTAACCCCCTCATTCCTGGGATCATTCTTGTAAATCTCATCTGGGCCCCCTCCAAGAAACAACGGTCACAGGAAGCGGCTGGAGGTCGTTAAGGAGATAATGAGGGAAGGGGATACAGAAATAGGGGGGAGGGGTGTATGGGCTGGATGGGTGCAGGTTAAACAGACGGGGATGTCAGGACTTTCATAAGAAGAAAGACTGTATAGACTCGGCTTGTACTCACTAGGGGATCCTATAGAAACTTACATTCTTAAGGGGTTGGATAGGCTAGATGCAGGAAGATTGTTCCCGATGTTGAGGAAGTCCAGGACAAGGGGCCACATAGTTTAAGGATAAGGGGGAAATCTTTTAGGACCGAGATGAGAAAATCATTTTTCACACAGAGAGTGGTGAATCTCTGGAATTCTCTACCACAGAAGGTAGTTGAGGCCACAGTTCATTGGCTATATTTAAGAGGGAGTTAGATGTGGCCCTTGTGACTAAAGGAATTAGGGGGTATGGAGAGAAGGCAGGTACAGGATACTGAGTTGGATGATCAGCTGTGATCATATTGAATGGCGGTGCAGGCTCGAAGGGACGTATGGCCTCTACTCCTGCATCTATGTTCTATGTTTCTATATTTCAAGATGTCAGATTAAATGAATGAAGATTCCCGAAATGCACTCGTCAATTGAAACGAATAAACTGAACATTGGGATTTCAGGCGACTGCTCACGATTATGGAGATTGCGGAGAGATGGTGCGGATTGTACCAGGCCTGTAGATTGCTCCCTCCCTCCCCCAGCACTAACTGTCCACTAGACAGAACATATAGACTGGATATCATCACCCATGATGACTGGTGCCCTTTCCGTGAGGGAGGGAGGCACTTTGTGCCCGGACACAAAAGAGTTAACAGTAGATGTTTGTTCAGTGAGTGTAACTAACGTCAGTCTACACGGAGCCCGCCCGGTTGTGTCACCCACCCACTGGAGATTTGCCAGTTCCCAATATAAACCATTCCTGTTGTTGCTGGGATATGTGAGTGTTGGTGAGATCATCCCGCCCGTCACCGACAGACAGACAGACAGAGAGCAGCAGCTCCATCCACAGAGGGAGAAAACCCATTGGGAATCTGTGGACAATAAAGTGGGATGTTAGATGGATGTTTCGAATCCGGGAATATTAGAGAGTGAAGTGAATGTCACAGAGTGTAATCGGGGAACAGTGAGAGAGTGCGTGCGGTGTTACACAAATGGATCGGTCTGTGTAAACGGTAGACTGGGAAGTTACCGCCATGGAGAAGGGAGTCTTCTCTGCGGCTGACTATTTCTTTCATCCTTCGTACAACTACAGTGATCGAATCTACCTTGCACTCAGCCTTATACAGCCTGTCCTTTATCCCGTGCTAGCCCTTGTTGCTCTTTCAGGTAAGTCCCGTCCAAATTCCCGCGCAACAGCAGGCGAGAAGCGGCAGTGACGGGATCCGGTATAAATGTCTGTAGCTCGGACAATCCATGACGTACGTATCCCTTGACGAAATCTTCGACAGACTAATGGGTAATGTGTTGATGCTGCCTGTTTGTGGGGATCAGAGGTTTATCACTATCAAGTTGAAATGATTTGAGTATAGGAGCAGGGAGGCTCTACTGCAGTTGTACAGGGTCTTGGTGAGACCACACCTGGAGTATTGCGTACAGTTTTGGTCTCCTAATCTGAGGAAAGACATTCTTGCCATAGAGGGAGTACGGAGAAGGTTCACCAGACTGATTCCTGGGATGTCAGGACTTTCACACGAAGAAAGACTGCATAGACTCGGCGTGTGCCCGCTAGAGTGTAGAAGATTGAGGGGGGATCTTATAGAAACTTACAAAATTCTTAAGGGGTTGGACACACTCGATGCAGGAAAATTGTCCCCTATGTTGGGGAAGCCCAAAGAAAGAGGTCACACACAGTTTAAGGATAAGGGGTTAGTCTTTTAGGACCGAGATGAGAATTTTTTTTTTCACACACAGAGTGGTGAATCGGTGGAATTCTCTGCAACAGAAGGTAGGTGAAGCCAACTCATTGGCTATATTTAAGAGGGAGTTAGATGTGGCCCTTGTGGCTAAAGGGATCAGGGGGTATGGAGAGAAGTCAGGTACAGGATACTGAGTTGGATGATCAGCCATGATCATATTGAATGGCGGTGCAGGCTCGAAAGGCCGAAAGGTCTCTACTCCTGCACCTATTGTCTATGTTTCTATATCCCTCCTCATCTCCTTCCTAAAGGAACGCCATTTTTAATTCCGAGGATGTGACCTCTGGTCCTTGACTCTCCCACTAGTGGAAACATTCTCTGTGTAGACTTGTTTTCTAATGTTGTCCTAATGTCTTTGTTTATTAAACACGCGAGTTGGTTCTGTAACCAGCCCACCCGCCTTGCAGAATTGATGTGTACATTGTGTGTGAGTATGTGTCACCCGCCTGTGTTTATGTCGGCGGTTTCAGTCTATGTGTCTTACCATGCTGCTGTAAGCAAGATTGTCTAATGTACCATCACCTCCCTTGCACCGATGCAGGTGGCAATAAAGTCCCTGAACTCCTTCCTTCTCTCACTTCCCTCGCTCGCTCATACCTACTCTGCTGTATAATCTTTGATTCACTCACAGTGAAGCAAAGAGTTAAACTCCCATGGTGAAGTGAGAAATGGTCAGACACAGATCTGATTCTTTATCCCAACCCTCCTAACTGCAGCTTCTCATCTGTTTAGTAATCGAGCAGATGCAGAATAATTTATTTCCTTCAGTAGTTACTACTAGACAGCCTCGTTAGACAATCTTCTACAATCCCAGAACGGGATTGTGCATTTGATTGTCCCCTCGCCTCGATGAATCTGCCGAGTTTGCTTTGTCCGCTGGATCTCTGTGTGTCATGCCTCTGTTTACTTCCCTCCCTCCTCACAGTGAACACGCTGACCATTGTGGTCCTGTCCCGGGGAAAGTGCGGTCTCTCCACTGGTGTCACTCGCTACCTGATGGCCATGGCAACGGCCGATCTACTGGTCATTATTGTCGACCTGATAATGAGGCAGATTCCCATTGTTTACATTAACGCATTTCTGTTCCTGTTCAATGTCCGAGTGTGTAATATCCACGCCTTCTTCCTTTACGCCGTCACCGACTGTTCTGTCTGGTTCACCGTCACCTTCACCTTTGATCGATTTGTGGCCATTTGTTGCCAGAAGCTGAAAACAAACTATTGCACCGAGAGAACAGCGGCTGTGGTTCTGGGGACAGTGACCGTGCTGAGCTGTTTAAAGAACATCTTCTGGTATTTTATGCTGAGCGGTTGGTACAGGCTATTCAATGACCCCTGGTTTTGTGAGCCAAGATCCGGTTTTCGAAACTCACTGTCCTGGGAATCGGGGAGTTTCTCCAGCATCTCATCACCCCCGTGATCCCATTTGTCCTCATTGTTGTGTTCAACACTTTGACCATCAGATACGTGTTAGTGGCGAGCAGGGCCCGCAGGAGATTGCGGGGTCCCAGCAGTGGGGGAAGTGGCAGAGACCCGGAAATGGAGAGCCGCAGGAAATCCCTCATTTTACTGCTGGTCATCTCGGGGAATTTCATCGTGTTGTGGGCGGTCTATGCGGTATATGTTGTGTGGTACAAACTGCATTATTTAATTCCTAGCATGGTCTATCCACGCCTCTTCATTGGCGAACTGGGCTTCACGTTGCAGATGCTGAGCTGCTGCACAAACACGGCTCTTTACGTCCTCACCCAGACTAAGTTCAGGCAGCAGTTCAAACAATTGGTGATATCGCCCGTTTCTCTAATTGTAAAATGCACTCAGCGTCGAGGGGGTTAGGAATCCGCTCCCTCTCCATCCCATCTGCTCACCCCCCCCCCCCCCCCCCACCTCTCTCACCCCACCACACTGAGCATCCTCAGTGACCTGGTCCACAGATGACCTTTGTGACCCTGGTGACCTCCGATTCCGCCACAAAGTTCCACCCACCTGCCCCACCGAATCACCGGCAGTTTCTGGACCCACGACCCACCCACACCCTCCCACGAGAACCACATTACCACACTCTCACCAACATCACCCATTAGACACATAGACACATACACAATAGGTGCAGGAGTAGGCCATTCGGCCCTTCGAGCCTGCACCATTCGCCATTCAATATGATCATGGCTGATCATCCAACTCAGTATCCTGTACCTGCCTTCTCTCCATACCCCCTGAACCCTTTAGACACAAGGGCCACATCTAACTCCCTCTTAAATATAGCCAATGGACTGTGGCCTCAACTACCTTCTGTGGCAGAGAATTCCACAGATTCACCACTCTCTGTGTGAAAAATGTTTTTCTCATCTCGGTCCTAAAAAGATTTCCCTCTTATCCTTAAACTGCGACCCCTTGTTCTGGACTTCCCTAACATCGGGAACAATCTTCCTGCATCTAGCCTGTCCAACCCCTTAAGAATGTTGTAACTTTCTATAAGATCCCCTCTCAATCTTCTAAATTCTAGCGAGTAAAAGGCGTGTGACCTCACCACTCGCCACATCTTCCCATCCCTCCCCCCCCCCCATGTCTGCCTTCCGCAAAGACCGCTCCCTCCATAACTCCCTTGTCAATTCTTCCCTTCCCTCTCGTACCACCACCTCCCCGGGCACTTTCCGTTGCAACCGCAAGAGATGCAACATTTGTCCCTTTACCTCCCCCCTCGACTCCGTTCAAGGACCCAAGCAGTCGTTCCAGGTGCGACAGAGGTTTACCTGCATCTCTTCCAACCTCATCTATTGCATCCGCTGCTCTAGATGTCAGCAGATCTATATCGGTGAGACCAAGCGGAGGTTGGGCGATCGTTTCGCCGACCACCTCCGCTCGGTCCGCAATAACCAACCTGACCTCCCGGTGGCTCAGCACTTCAACTCCCCCTCCCACTCCGTCTCCGACCTCTCTGCCCTGGGTCTCCTCCATGGCCACAGCGAGCAGCACCGGAAATTGGAGGAACAGCACCTCATATTCCGCTTGGGGAGTCTGCATCCTGGGGGCAGGACTTTCATGTGACGACAGACTGGATAGACTGGTCTTGTACTCGCTAGAATGTAAAAATTGAGGGGGTTCTTATTGAAACTTACAAAATTCTTAAGGGGGAAAGTGTGGGGGGAGGAGGAGAATGTGGGGGGGAGACTTGATGCAGGAAAATTGTTCCCGATGTTGGGAACACTCCCCCCACACTCTCCCCCCACAATCCGCCCCACACTCCCTCCCCCCCCCCCCCACACACACACACACACACACACACACACACACACACACACACACACACACTCTCCCCCACACTCTCCCCCCACAATCCGCCCCACACTCCCTCCCCCCCACACACACACACACACACACACTCTCCCCCACACTCTCCCCCCACAATCCGCTCCACACTCCCTCCCCACACACACACACACACACTCTCCCCCCCACACTCTCCCCCCACAATCCGCTCCACACTCCCTCCCCACCCCCCCCCACACCCACACACACACACTCACACACACACACACACACACACACACACACACACACACACACACACACACACACACACACACACACACACACACACTCACACTCACCCCCCTCCACCACACTCTCCCCCCACACTCCCCCTCTCTCCCCATCTCTCCCTCTCTCACTCTCTCTCCTTCCCCCTCTCTCATTCCCCGTCTCTCTCGCTCCTCTCTCGCCCCCTTTGTTTCCCCATCACTCTCTCCACCTCTCTCTCCATCTCTCTCTCTTTCCCACTCTCTCTCCCTTTCTCTCCCCTTTCTCCCCCCCTCCATCTCTCTCTCTCCCTCTGTCTCTTTCCCCCACTCTCTTT
>JAWMAR010003836.1:0-2500 GCA_036785375.1 Leucoraja ocellata
ACTAGGGGAGAATACGTGTTTGTGCACGGACTAGAAGGGTGGAGATGGCCTGTTTCCGTGCTGTAATTGTTATATGGTTATTGTTATGTGGTTATATCTTGCACCTTACATTGGGAACAATGTGAACAGCGAGCGGGGACACAAGTACCATTCAGACAGTCCAGGGAAGTTTGCAATTCACTTTACAATTGAATCGCATCGCTGCTGTTCATTACTATGGAGCGGTGCATGTATTTTTGCTGGTTAAACCAAGGATTTTATTATAGCCCCTGAGCGTATGGATGTAAATTTAAGTGAAATGTAAAACATCGTTAATCTTGGGAAATCGACCCACGTTTGTTACAATTTGTCCATTTTCTTGTATTGTAACAAATTGTAAATATGCTTTCAACGCTAACACAGTACATTGCTTGTCAAACCACTTCATTTACAGTAGATTCAAACTATGAGAAGGACCAGTAAATCCCAGTTTTAGTAGTTACAAGGAACTGCAGATGCTGTTTTGCCACAAATAAAACAAAGTGTGGGAGTGACTCAGTTCTTGTCTGTAACGTTGCCTTTCTTCGGACTAAAACATGGCCTGTCCATGTCCTAAAGAGATGCTGCCTGATCTCCTGAATTACTCCCGCACTTGTGGGGGTTTTCCCCCCTTATTTTGAAAATATTATTCTTTGTAATTACATTTATTCTACTTAATAGCTAGACTATATCGGGCCATTGCGTCTTTTTGTAAACACAATTCAGTAGAATAATTACATTTCCAGGGTCATATGGAATATATATCAGTGGGAATATTTAAAGTTTATCTGCCAAGTTAATTGAACTCTGAATATCGAGACAGTGAGCTGGGATTAGGTACAGTCATAACTGAAGGAAGATATTGTGCTAAATTTCGATTACTAAAGGGCTAAATTTAATACAATCAACTCATTTGTTAGCCACGTTAAATTAAACATAAAACTGCACTATGGACATCTGATTATTACCTTCATTAATTTTCTGCGTTCAATGATTTCAATACAGCTCTGGTGAGACAGATTATAATTGGTAATAAAAACTGCGAATGGTTTTGTTTAAAGATACAGCATAGAAACAGGCCCTATAGCACACGGCGTCAACAATCGATCACCTGTTCAATGAAAGGGGATCTTATTGAAACATAAGATTAAGAGTTGAAGAAACATGTTCCGCATTTTGGAGGGAGTCCAGAACCAGGGGCCACAGTTTAAGAATAAGAGGTAAGCCATTTAGAACAGAGATGAGGAAACACTTTTTAACACAGAGAGTTGTGAGTCTGTGGAATTCTCTGCCTCGGAGGGCGGTGGAGGCCGGCTCTCTGGATACATTCAAGAGAGAGCTAGATAGGGCTCTTACAGATAGCGGAGTCAGGGGATATGGGGAAAAGGTAGGAACGGGGTACTGATTGTGGATGATCAGCCATGATCATATTGAATGGCGGTACTGGCTCGAAGGGCCGAATGGCCTCTACTCCTGTACCTATTGTTCCATATTATCCCAATTTTTCATCCACTCCCTACAAACTAGGGACAATTTACAGAAACCAATTAACCTTCAAAACTCACATGTCTTTGGGATGTGGAAGGAAACTGGAGGACAACTGGTGGAAACTCATTCTGTCAAAGAGAGAACATGCAAATTCACACAGACAACACCCGAGGTCAGGAATGAACCTGGATTTCTGGCGCTGTGAGGCAGCAGCTTTACCAGCTGTGCTGCTCATTTCCATCATATTCAGGAAAAAATGTTATATTTACAAAAAGAGTTCATTTAGAACGGCACGAAAGGTCCAAATGACAATAAAGGCAACTTTACTTTCTCGCCCTCCTCTCCCCCGCTCCCTCTCTCTCTCTCGTTCCCATTCTCGCCAGCGGCTATTCTCCTCTCATTCCTCCATATTTGTCACGTTCACTCCCTCTCCCCCCCCCCCCCCCCCCCCCCCCCCCCCCCCCCCCCGCCATCTATGGTCAAGGCACTTCCATTGAAGTCAATGGGAGGAGGCCATCTTTGATCAGGGCAGTTGCATTGAAGTCAATGGGAGGTGAAGCCAGGGAGGCGGCCATCTTTGGTCAAGGCACTTCCATTGAAGTCAATGGGAGGTGAATCCCAGGGCGGTGGCCATCTTGACTGCTGGCATTTCCCATTGAAGTCAAAGGGAGTGATTCCCAGGGCGGCCATGTTAGGTAATGGCAGTCAAATATTATAGAGGAGCAAGATAGACCACTCCTCGAAAAACGCGTAGTATCATGTGTGTGATCGTCGACGCCATTTTATTGGGCATTTTATTGGGCTCCCCCCCCCTCACATTGTCATGGCGTCCTGATCTAAATCTTCATCTCACTGCTCTGCTATCAATTGTTCTAATTGTAAATCTAAACCACCCGACCTGTCATTCTTTAGGTTCCCCAATAAAAACGAAAGATGGGAAAATATTATTATTATTTTCAGCCGCTATTCTGTGGGGAAAATGTTATTTTCTGTT
>JAWMAR010003837.1:0-67264 GCA_036785375.1 Leucoraja ocellata
ACACATACATATGCACACATACAAATACACGCATACATATGGATACATTTATATGCATACATACACACATATAAACATATATATATACATACATATATACACACATATACATATACATGCATATATACACATACATGCATATATACACATACATATATATTTATACATATGATTAACATGTAGAGGAACCAACGAGAGAGCAGGCTATTTTAGACTGGGTATTGAGTAATGAGGAAGGGTTAGTTAGCAATCTTGTTGTACGTGCCCCCTTGGGCAAGAGTGACCATAATATGGTTGAGTTCTTCATTAGGCAGGCAGTGACTAGTGGGGTACCGCAATGCTCAGTGCTGGGACCCCAGCTATTTACAATATATATTAATGATCTGGATGAGGGAATTGAAGGCAACATCTCCAAGTTTGCGGATGACACTAAGCTGGGGGGCAGTGTTAGCTGTGAGGAGGATGCTAGGAGACTGCAAGGTGACTTGGATAGGCTGGGTGAGTGGGCAAATGTTTGGCAGATGCAGTATAATGTGGATAAATGTGAGGTTATCCATTTTGGTGGCAAAAACAGGAAAGCAGACTATTATCTAAATAGCGGCCGACTAGGAAAAGGGGAGATGCAGCGAGACCTGGGTGTCATGGTACACCAGTCATTGAAAGTAGGCATGCAGGTGCAGGAGGCAGTGAAGAAAGCGAATGGTATGTTTCATTGCGAAAGGATTTGAGTATAGGAGCAGGAAGGTTCTACTGCAGTTGTACAGGGTCTTGGCGAGACCACACCTGGAGTATTGCGTACAGTTTTGGTCTCCAAACCTGAGGAAGGACATTATTGCCATAGAGGGAGTGCAGAGAAGGTTCACCAGACTGATTCCTGGGATGTCAGGACTGTCTTATGAAGAAAGACTGCATAGACTTGGTTTATACTCTCTAGAATTTAGGAGATTGAGAGGTGATCTTATAGAAACTTACAAAATTCTTAAGGGGTTGGACAGGCTAGATGCAGGAAGATTGCTCCCGATGTTGGGGAAGTCCAGGACAAGGGGTCACAACTTAAGGATAAGGGGGAAATCCTTTAAAACCGAGATGAGAAGAACCTTTTCACACAGAGAGTGGTGAATCTCTGGAGCTCTCTGCCGCAGAGGGTAGTCGAGGCCAGTTCATTGGCTATATTTAAGAGGGAGTTAGATGTGGCCCTTGTGGCTAAGGGGGTCAGAGGGTATGGAGAGAAGGCAGGTACGGGATACTGAGTTGGATGATCAGCCATGATCATATTGAATGGCAGTGCAGGCTCGAAGGGCCGAATGGCCTACTCCTGCACCTAATTTCTATGTTTCTATTATTTTCCAACGATCAATAGATTTACGATCAGTTCCTGTGGATTGGAGGATAGCTAATGCTATCCCACTTTTCAAGAAAGGAGCGAGAGAGAAAACGGGGGAATTACAGACCAGTTAGCCTGACTTTGGTGGTGTGAAAGATGCTGGAGTCAATTATTAAAGATGTAATAATGGGGCATTTGGATAGCAGTAAAAGGATTAGGTCCAAGTCAACATGGATTTATGATTTTACAATGCATTTAAGCCTCTCCCATTTTTATGAGATGCATTCCTGGAATATGTAGGAAGTTTATTGTAACCTAGTGCTACTTGCCTGAACAATGGATGATATATCACTTAAATGCAATTGTTTTCAGTTGTGTGGAGAGACCTGTATATTGAAAATGCGTTTTGCCTCTAATATGTCAATTTACCTTAAATGTAGAAGAACTTATTAAAATCTTCTTACAAAGACCATTAAGTATTTTCTTTCTATCCTCTTTTGGACACAAGGCATAGCAGAGCTGCCAACTCTCACGAAGAGGTAAGGGAGGGAGAGATGGAAGGGAGGGAGAGAGGGAAGGGAGGGAGATCGCGAAGAGAGAGAGAAAGAGATCGAGAGAAGAGAGGGGAGCGAGAGATCGAGAGGAGGGGAGAGAGAGATCGAGAGAAGAGAGGGAGAAGGGGGGAGAGGGAGGGAGAAGGGGGAGAGGGAGAAGGGGGAGGGAGAAGGGGAAAGGGGGGGGGCAGGGAGAAGGGTGGAGGGAGAATGGGGGCAGGGAGAAGGGGGGGAGGGAGAGTGGAACGATAGCACATTATAACGCGCAGCCGTCCCATTCCGACCAAAGATTATAGAACAGAGCTCCACTAGTATCTTTGATTGCGGCCGCCGCCACCGAACCCCCCGACCCACCATTGCACCCAAAGATGATAGAGCAGAGTTATATAATATTTGATTGCACCCTTCTTCACGGCGGGCTTGTGATCTTTGCTTGTGATGTCTTGACAATTCGAGGAATATAATGGGTAACAGCCGCCTATTCTCGGACTTGAATCTGAGCTCGAAAAATCTCCTGGTCACTGGACCTGATGTGTCCGCGGGCCATATTGTGGAGACCAATCCCTTACAAGAACAAAACCAAAAACGTACAGAAGTGTTCAAATTGTCTTTATTATTATGGTAAGTAAAGATCTATTAAAAATAAGTCTAATAACTTTCTAATGTACCGACAAACCCAGTTTCCCAATGGCCGTTGATGGGAGAACAGAAAATAACATTTTCACGACAGAATATCGACTGAAAATAATAAAAATATTTTCTCACCTTTCTTTTTTATTGGGGAACCTAAAGAATGACAGGTCGGGTCATTAGATTTAATTAGATTTACGATTAGAATACTTGATAGCAGAGCAGTGAGATGAAATTTAGATAAGGACGCCATGACAGTGTGGGGGGAAGCCCAATAAATGCCTCAAAAATGGCGTCGACGATCACAAACGTCATACTACGCGTTTTTCGAGGAGTGGTCTATCTTGCTCCTCTATAATTTTGGTAAAAACTACTGATATACATAAGGGCAGAACATCCGGGGGGGGGGGGGGGGGGGCGGGGGGGGCGGGTCTTGGTTTGGTACAAAGAAGAACTAGACAGTCACATTACATCAATAAAACAGGGGAAATCACATATATGGTTGAAACTAGATAAAGAAATTGGAATAATTGGAAAAGATTTATATTATGTGCCGCCTACATACCTCCAACAGAATCGCCATATTTTGAGGAGGATATATTTGAAATTCTCCACAGTGAAATCAACCATTTCCAGGACCAGGGAATGTGCTACTATGTGGAGACCTGAATGCAAGGACCGGATGTGAACCCGATTCCATAGACCCACAGGGCAACAACCATGTGTTTGGTCAAACCCCCTTGTATGTCACACCAACTATCATTAACCGAAACAACCTTGACTGTGAAATAAATAAACGTGGTAGAGGTAATGCATCTGTGTCGAGCCTTGGGCCTGTACATAGTTAATGGTAGGCTCAGAGGGGACTCGCTGGGAAGGTTTACATATTCCTCAGCTCTTGGGTCTAGCGTGGTAGACTACGCAATTACTGACATAGCCCCTGCACTATCAGTGCATTCACTGTTAGGCAGCAGTCCCCTCTTTCATACCATAGTCAAATCAACGTGTACCTAAAATTTCCTGTTCAAACTAAAGACGTAATAAAGGAACCCAGTAAGCTGTATAAACTAAACCAGACTTACAATTGGGCTTCAGATAAATTCATCATGGCCCTGAACGCACCCAATCTCACAAATAAAATACTGAAATTCAAGACAAACCCATATGAGACTACTAGAGATGGTGTAAACATGGCTATAAATGACATTAATATGATCTTTCACAAGGCAGCCATCAAAGCTGACCTTCCTTGTGAAACAGAAGAGAAAAATTATCAAAAAACACAACAATGAAAAATGGTTCGACCATGAGTGTAAAAATGTCTTGGTTCTTGGTTCTTGGTTACTTTGTCCTCCAAAATATTCCAACTGGAATTTAAATTGGAGGTGGTGACGGGAGGGATTAAGCAGAAAGGGTATAAAGAACACACACTATAGAATTTGACATAAAACATCCCCACACAGCAGAATTAAGTTTCCCACTGTGTGGGAAGGCACCAAAGTCAGTCTTCTTCCTCCACTGTTCCTCGTGGTCAGGGCCTCCCCAAGCCCTCCGCAGTTGCAGCTACGGGCGGCCCGATGTCCAGGACCGCGCGCCGGGGTGATACAAGTCCGACGTTGGGGCTACGGGACGCCAGTCGGCCCCTTCCTACCGTAGTCGGCGGCTCCCAAAGTCCATAGGCCGCGCCGGGTGGAGACTGCTGCTGGCGACCCTCTGCAAGGCGCCCCAGGACTCCACGATGTTGTTCAGCGCCACCCGGGTTGGAAGCTCTCCGCACCAGAGCTCCACGATGTTGGAGCAGCGGCCCAACGCTCTAGACCTCCAAACGGCGACCCAGGTAGGTATCGCCCGCTCCGCGGTGACTCCAGCGCTGCGCCGCCGCTGTAGCAGCCCCGGTCCGCTGTAGCTGCGAGGTGGGGGGCGAGGACGCGACTCGGAGAAATAGTCGCGTCCCCGCCAGGAAGAGACTGGGAAACGGTTTCCCCCCTTACCCTGCCCCCATCCCCCACATAGAAAAGTTAAAGGTTCCCCCAACACAAAACTTTAGACTAACTAAAAATTAAAAAAGGATTGAAATAACAGCCAGTGCAGCCCCCCCCCCCCCCCCCCCCCCCCCCCCCCCAAGACTTATGTATTAGTTATAATGAAACTCTTAAAAGGTACAAACACACGATTAGGAACAAAAGACAAAATTACACTCACAAGAGACTTGAAGAAATTGAAAATTCCATAAATCAAAACCAATTTTGGGATATGTGGAATAACCTCAGCACAACAAAACTACAAACACTCCCAATTCAAGATGGTGATACCTGGAGAACACACTTCAAAAATCTATATAAGAACATCCCAATAAATAAAATAAACTCAAATTATTCCCATATCAAAGAAAAACTGCAAACACTAGAAACAGTAATAGTAAGATTAAACGAGAACTTACCAGTTTGAAGTTTGATAAATAATAATAATAATAATAATAATAATAATAATAATAATAATAATAATAATAATAATAATAATAATAATAATAATAATAATAATAATAATAATAATAATAAATACTTTATTGATCCCCTCAGGGAAATTCAGATGTCCCACACATTCAAAACGAACGCAGACAGAAAATACATAGAATACACTGTGGACACTACCTGAGAGCAATAAATACTTGAAAAGACCAATAATTAACAATTAAAAATTAAAAATTGCAAGAATGCATCCCCCTACAGATTAGCGGTCCGAATTATAAAAATCTAATGGCTGCAGGGGTGAAGGATCTCCTGAACCGCTCCGTTATACAGGGCAGGGAGAGGAGCCGCTTGTTGTTCCGAGTGCTCTGTTGACTCTCCAGAATTACATGGAGGGGATGCCCGGGGTTTTCCAGGATGACCTGCACCTTGTGCCTCATACACCTCTCAAGCACATCCATCCCAGAGTCTACTCTCCCCTCCAGCACTGAGCTAGCTCGTTTAACCAGTTTGTCCAGCTTCTTGTTTTTTGCACTAATGCTGTTGCCCCAGCAGACAACAGTGTAGAAAATAACACTTGCAACCACAGTGTTGTAAAACATGTGCAGCATGTCATTACACACATTGAAGGATTTGAGCCTTCTGAGGAAAAAGAGTCTGCTCTGGCCTTTTTTGTAGAGGGCGTCAGAGTTGACAGACCAGTCCAGTTTGTTATCCAGGTGCACTCCAAGGTATTTATATGTCTGCACCACCTCAACGTCAGCCCCAGCAGTGTTGACCGGCTGAAGGGGGAGCTTGATACCTGCCAAAGTTAACCACCATCTCTTTAGTCTTAGTTGTGTTCAGGATGAGACAGTTCACTTTACTCCAGGCACAAAAGGAACTGGTCAAGTTCCTGTATTCCTCCTCCTGCCCGTTCCTTACACATGCCACAATCGCTGTATCATCTGAATATTTCTGTACGTGGCATGTGTCAGACTTATAGTTAAAGTCTGCTGTATACAGGGTGAAGAGGAACGGGGCCAGAACCGTTCCCTGTGGGGCACCAACATTGCATACCACTGTGCCAGAGACACTGTCCCCCAGCTTGACAAACTGTGGTCGACCCGTCAGGCAGTCGTCTATCCAGGAGAACAATGTGTAATCCACCCCCATCTTCTTAAGCTTGTCATTCAGAATCAGGGGTTGGATGGTGTTGAACGCACTTGAGAAGTCGAAGAACATAATCCTCACATAGCCACCGGGTTTGTCCAAAAAGGAGTAGATCCGGTGCAGCATGTAGAGGACTGCGTCATCCACCCCAATGTTCTCCTGGTATGCAAACTGTAGTGGGTCGAGTGCGTGCTGGACTTGTGGTCTCAGGAGACGAATGAGTAGCCGCTCCATTGTTTTCATGATATGGGATGTACGGGTCACCGGTCTGTAGTCGTTGATCTCGGTCGGCCGCCCTGCTTTGGGAACCGGCACGAGACATGATGTTTACCACAGACCTGGTACCCTCCCTGACTGGAGGCTCAGGTTGAAAATGGTCTGGAGCGGCTCCGCCAGCTGAGCCGCACAGTCTTTTAGTAACCTGGGACATACACCATCAGGGCCAGCTGCTTTACCAGGGCACACGCAACCTCCTCAGCTCAGCTGTCACCTCGTCCACCGTGAAGAACCGTTGAGGAGATGCCGGCATAGGAGGTGCTGCAGCTGTGGTGTTGGGGGGGATGCCTCGTGGAGGTGATGGTGGGAGAGAGGCTGCACCTGTAGAGGAGGGAGGGGATACCAGATCAAACCTGTTATAGAACAGGTTAAACTCATTGGCCTTGGAAAGACCCTTCAGTCTGTGCATCAAAGACCCCTCACACCCCAACCATGGACTTGTTTGCCCTCCTGCCATCAGGGAGGCGATACAGGAACCTCAGATCACGTACTAGTAGGATGAGGAACAGCCTCTACAATAACACAATCACATTGCTGAACTCGGAGTCCCGCCGATAGATTTCTCTGGTCCCTCCGTCCCCATTGTTTAGTTATTCTGTATTTCCTGATTATTCTGTATCTTCTCTCTTTCCATTTTTTTATTTCTTTATGCACAACTACTACGGACTGACACAAAACTGCATTTAGTTGTACTCATACTTGTATTTGTGCGATGATATTAAAGTTGAATTGAATTGAATTGAATTGTCCACGTCTCCTGACAGCTGGCTTCTCTTCTCCTTGAAGCCAGTGATGGTCTTCATTCCTCTCCATACCTCTTTGATGCTGTTGTACTGCAGTTGTTTCTCCAGCTTCCTTTTATAGTCCCCTTTTGCCTGCTTCATACTCCTTTTCAAGTGGTGCTGTACCCTATTGATTTTTTCCCGATCACCAACCTTGAAAGCCTCCTTTTTCTCGTTTAGGAGGCTCTTGATGTTGCTTGTGATCCAAGGTTTGTTATTGGGAAAGAAACAAACAGTTCTTACTGGCACAACAATATCCCTACAGAAGTTGATGTAGTCCGTTATGCATCCAGCCATCCTGTCGATGTCCATACAGCTGTTTAATTTCTGTGACTCCATCAGTATGTCCCAGTCTGTGCATTGAAAGCAGTCCCTCAGTGATTCACTGGCCTCTGGTGTCCACTTTCTGAAAGACCGGGTGGTTGTAGGCTGTCTCAGTACACAGGGTTTGTAAGAAGGCCTTAGATAAACCAGGTTGTGATCTGATTTGCCAAGCGGTGGAAAGGCTAAGCCACTATAGGCCTCCTTGACATTGACATAGCACAAGTCCAGTGACTTATTCTGCCTGGTGGGACAGTCAACATACTGACGAGGCAGCGGAGAGGGAGAGAGAGTGAGGGGGGATCTTATAGAAAAGTACAAAATTATTAAGGGGTTGGACAGGCTCGATGCAGGAAGACTGTTCCCGATGTTGGGGAAGTCCAGGACAAGGGGTCACAGTTTAAGGATAAGGGGGAAGTCTTTTGGGACAGAGATGAGAAAAATATTTTTCACACAGAGAGTGGTGAATCTCTGGAATTCTCTGCCACAGAAGGTAGTTGAGGCCAGTTAATTGACTATATTTAAGAGGGATTTAGATGTTGACCTTGTGGCTATAGGGATCAGAGGGTATGGAGAGAAGGCAGGTACAGGATACTGAGTTTGATGATCAGCCATGATCATATTGAATGGCGGTGCAGGCTCGAAGGGCCGAATGGCCTACTTCTGCACCTATTTTCTATGTTTCTATGAGTGGCCGAGTCAGAGGTAAAGGAGGAGCAGGGAATCGGTAGAATATGTTAGCGAGGAATAGCCATATACAGATAGCAGTGGAAAGTAGCCATAGAGAGGAAAGAATTAGGAAATAATGGATAGAGTGGTGAGAATGCAGGTGGGGAGAAACGAGAGGGGGAGTGAATGAAGGAAAATAGATGTTTGGCGAAGGTAGAGGATGAAAGAGAGGTGTGCTAGAAAGGGTAAAGGGAGAAGAGATATAGGAGAGAGAGAATGAGGGACGTGCAGTGAAATTGAAGTCAAAGAAGGGTGGAAGGAAAGAGGCATGGGAGTGAAAGACTGTGTAGGCCAGAGAGAGGAGCAGCTTTAGCCCTTCACCCCACGGAGTCCATGTATATCAGCCATCCGTGCACATTAGCAATATACTGCACACTCTCAGGGCATTTTCATGCATATAGCCTGTCCACCCACTTAAGAATTTTTGATGTTTCCATGAGATCCCCTCTCATAAATTTAAATTCCATTTAACGAAAGCCCAGTCGATCAATTTTTTCATCATATGTCAGTCGCGCCATCCTGAGAATTAGCCTAAAGAACCTACGCGACACTCCCTCAATAGCAAGAATGTCGTTCCAAAAATTAGGAGACCATAACTGCGCACAATACTCCACGTGTGGTCCTAACAAGGCCCTGTACAACTGCAGTGGATCCCCATTGCACCTATACTCAAATCAACTCGCTATAAATGCCAACATGCCATTTGGTTCGAAGGCAGGAGCGGGATACTGATTGTTGGTGATCAGCCATGATCAGCCTACTCCTGCACCTAATGATACTGTCTATTGTCACTCCTGTGGTACCTGCATGCTTACTTTCAGCGACCCATAAACAAAGACACCAAAGACTCCTAACACATCCGCATTTCCTAATCGGATACCATTCAGATACCACATCAAATCCAGCATCCCTGCCTCACTGGACTCACATCAATTTGCATACAGGGCAAATAGATCGACAGATGATGCCATTTATCTTGCTCTTCACTGTCCTGACTCACCTGGAAAGACAGGGCACGCACGTGAGGATGCACGTCATAGACTCTGCCTTCAACACGGTCATCCCCACCAAGCTCACCACCAAACTCCACCAGCTAGGCCTCAGCTCGCCGATATGCGATTGGATCCTGAATTTTCTGTCGGAGCGACCGCAGGCAGTGAGACAGGGTCCGCACCTGTCCTCCACTATCACCCTGAGCACCGGCACACCACATGGCGGTGTACTAAGCCCCATGCTCTACTCCTTCACTCACGACTGTGTTCCTACATTCGACACCAACATCATCATGAAGTTTGCAGACGACACAACAGTGATTGAGCTGATCACCAACTGTGATGAAACAAAATACAGAGCGGAGGTGCAGAACCTGGCGAACTGGTGCACATGTAACAACTTGTCACTAAACACCTCCAAGACTAAGGAGCTGATTATTGACTTCAGGAGGTCCCATAATGGAGAATACGCCCCAATCTCCGTCTACGGGGACAGTGTGGAGAGAGTGTCCAGCTTTAAGTTTCTGGGCACTCACATCTCAGAGGACCTCACATAGTCCACCAACATCGCTGCGCTGGTCAAAGAGGCACAGCAACGACTGTTCTTCCTGATTACATTAAAAAAGACCGCTCTGCCCCAACAGCTGCTGACAACCTTCTACCGCTGCACCACAGAGAGCATATTAACTTCTGTGTGGTATCTCAGCTGCACGTAGGCGGAGAGGAGAGCACTTCAGCGCATCATCCACAGAGCGCAGAAGATCATTGGGACACAGCTACCAGCCTTGGAGGGCATCTACACTACACGGTGCCTCAGGAAGGCCGTCAGCATCCATAAAGACTCCTCACACCCTTGTAATGGACTGTTCGAATTACTTCCCTCCGGCAGACGTCACAAGGCCTTCTATGCCCAGAGCTATAGCGACTCTGAAACGGCCCTGCTGAGTGCCCCCCTTAAACTGTAACTAAAATCAATGATCAGGAGACTGGTGTCGCTCGGGACATCTGTCCCATATATTAGGAGAAGTGTGGACTTCTCATCACTAGTTTGGCACTGGGCTGCTGTGATACATCAAGTGTGGAATCGTCACATGCGAAAAATGGGAAGTTGGATATTGGGTCAAATAATAGCCATTTACTATCCCGTTCTGGCAGCGATTGGTGTTCCCGGTGAGTCAGCATCACTCCTACTTATGGTCTTCATCTTGTTGACTCTAGTGATGTCGGCGTTTGCTGCCTGGCGCACGTATGTTAACACAAGAATCTGCAGATTCTGCAACATTGAGCAAAGCACAAGGTCCTGGAGCAATTCGGCGGCTCAGGCAGTATCTGGGTAGGGAATGGAGGTTGAGATCCGAAACATCGCCTGTCCATCCCCTCCTAAGATGCTGCCTCCCTCGTTGAGTTCCTCAACTTAGAACTCAGTGGGTGGCATAGTGATTGTTCTTATTTCAAGGAACCCCTGCATTCCCTAATCGCCCATTCATCCTCCACGTACGTACCGGCTTAAAAGTCGTCTTGTTGAGTCATTCCATTGTCTATCCATTTTCTCCAAGGATGCTCCCTGACCCACGGAATTACTCCTGCAGTTTCTTTTTGATTTCCGCGGCACATTGTTTCTATGAGTCGTCGTTGATCTCCGCAATGATTTTTGTTTTTAATTTGCTTGCAGTGAACCTGCTGACGATTCTCATCCTGTCCCGGGGGGAGTGTGGCCTCTCCAAATGCATCACTCGATACCTGGTGGGAATGTCAATGGCCGATCTCCTGGTCATCAACACCGACGTCTTATTTGGAACAGTTTTTTTAATGTATTTCCCACGTTCATTCCTGAACATCACGCCTGTCTGCTCCACTAACGTGGCCCTAGCCTTTGCTAATCTCTGCCTTTACCCTCGAGCTGTCTCCTCCCATCCCCCCGCCCTCGGGCTCCTCCTCCTCCCCTTTTTCCATTCCTTCGCCACTCCCCCCCCCCCCCCCCCCCCCCCCACCCCACTATTCAATTAAATTTAATTCAAAGCACTTTATTCGTCCCCGAGGGGCAATTTAAAAAGGCGCATTACAGTAGCTTTTTAAAAAGGGACACAATCAACAAACATAAGCAGCACGCATACTGCACAATCAACCAGCACACGCATTTCACAGACACACTGCACAATCACACAACACACACCGCACATCACCATTCAACACATAGTAATAGTTTTTAAAATGCTTCCTAAGTGCTTCAATTAAAAAGTGCATATAGAAGGTTATTTCATTTCATATGTTCATGAGTCAGTGATCAGCATTAAAAAGCTGGACAGCCCTGGGGACGAAGGTTGCCTTCCTCCTCTGTGTCCGGAAACCCGGACAGCGGAGTCTGCGTCCTGACGGGAGCCACTCAAACTCAGGAAACAGAATGTGAGAGGGGTCCTGAAGAATCCGGCTTGTGAACTTTACAGACTGTTGGTCGCATAGGGCAGTGAGAGTTCGGACGGGCTGCTCAATGATTTTTCAGCAGACCTTGACCACATTCAACAGGCGGTTTCTGTTTTGCAGGGTGATGGAGTGGAACCAGCTAGTGAAAGAGAAGGTTATTACATTTTCAATGAATGCGTAGTAGAATGTAGTGAGAATGTCTTTGTTAATCCCAAATGACTTCAGCTTCCTGAGTAGGTACTGTCTCTGATGGCACTTTTTAAGGATTTCCTCTATGTTAGAGGAAAACCTTAGCAGGTTGTCGAAGGCTGTTCCCAGGTATTTGTATACTTCCACTATCTCCACTGGCTCCTGCTGGATGATAGTGGTGGCTGCCTCAGCCATCTGTCTCTGTTGGGGGGAAAACGTCATAATCATGTCCTTGGTTTTGCTTATATTTAGTTCAAGCCAAGACTTTTCACACCATACTATAAAGTCCTGCAGGGCTGAGCTGTAATGTTGTGTGTGGCTGGGAAGAAGAGACAGGAGAACTGTGTCATCAGCAAATTTTACAAAGTGGCAGTTTGGTTGGGTGGATCTGCAGTCGTCAGTGTAGAGAATGAAGAGAAGTGGGGAGAGGACACAGCCTTGTGGAGAGCTAGTGAAGGTGAAGAAGGTGTCGGACAAGGTGTGGTTCACCAACACCCTCTGTGATCTGTTGGTGAGGAAGTCTATAATCCACAGAGTGAGTTGGTGGTTGAGGTGGAAGCGGGTGATGAGCTTCTCAGCCAAAATATGTGGCTGCATGGTGTTGAATGCTGATGAGAAGTCTACAAACAGAAGTCTGGCTGTGGCCTTGGGGATTTCCAGATGCTTATGGATGGTGTTTAAGATGAATATTTTTGCGTCATCGACACCCCTGCCAGCCTGGTAAGCAAACTGCAATGGATCCATCATCAAGCCAGTTGCCTTGGTGATGTGCTCCTTGATGATCCTCTCCATGGCCTTCATGATCAGGGAGGTGAGAGCCACCGGTCTAAGGTCATTCAGGACCTTGGTGGTGCCCTTCTTTGGGATGGGAATCACTGTTGAGTTTTTCCACATCGCGGGGACTGTGCTGCTGGTCAAAGAGCCCTGGAACAGATGCTGGAACACACCTCCCAGCTGCTCAGCACAGTGCCATAGGGTCCGCCCACAGATGTTGTCTGGCCCTGGAGCTGTGTTCTTTTTAGTCCTTTTGAGGGCTCTCACCACCTCTGATGTGTTGATGTTGAGGCCGGAGTCATCAGGTCTGAGTGTGGAGACGATTGATTCTAGCTGGGTGCTATTGTCCTTTTCAAATCTGGTGTAGAAGGAGTTGAGATCATTCGGGAGTGAAGTGAAGCTGCTTCCTGCTACCTGAATAGGCTTGCGGCTGGTAGAGACAGAGTTCACTGCTGCCATGTTCTTGAGGCCCTGCCAAGCCGCACGGAGGTTCCCTTTTCCAAAGGTCTGCTCCACTTTGTTCTTGTATTTCAGCTTGGCAATTTTTATGGCCCGCTTGACCTCTCTGTTTACCTCCTTCTTCTCAGCTTCAGAACCGGTTAAAAATGTTCTCTTTTTCTTATTCAATATGTTTTTTAGATCTTTAGTCACCCAGGGTTTATTGTTAGGGAAGATTGTGACTTTCTTGGAGGGGATATATTGTCTACACAGAAAGTGATGTATGCTGAGACTATATACGCTTGCTCACTGATGTTGGTGGAGGAGGATGTGAGGCTATTCCAGTCTGTGGTTTCAAACACCCTTGAAGCCTGTCAATACTGCCCGGTGTCCACTGTTTGATGTCCTTGATGACTTTCTCTGTTCTCTTTACCACAGGTGTGTAGGCAGGAACAAGCAGTATGCTGCTGTGGTCAGCAGAGCCTAGGGGAGGGAGGGAGACGGCTCTGTAGGCGTCTGGAACTGACCCATAGCATTTGTCCAGTGTTTTCCCTAGACGAGTGGTACAGTTGACATACTGGTCAATTGAACAGTGATTGAAGTCACCCATGATGAATTTGGGGGCGTCCGGAGATATCAGTTCGAGTTTGTCGAGCATATTTCTTATATGTTCCGTAGCAGTGGATGCATTTGCTCTGGGGTGGATATAAACCAGAATGAAAAACAGTTGTGGGAATTCCCTGGGAAGGTAGAAGGGACGCAGGGAGACAGCCAAGAGTTCAATGTCAGGGTTGCACAGTTCTTCTCTGACAACAACTGTTTTGCACCAGCGTGGATTGATGTAGAGGCAGACACCACCGCCATGGTGCTTGCCAGTCAGTTCAGTATCACGGTCTAACCTTACAGGAGACCCGAAGCCATCTATGTGCATGCTGTCACTGTTGTCACTCCCAGTCAGCCATGTTTCAGTGAAAGCAAGAATGGAAACAGTCCGGTATTCATACATGTGAAAAACGTTAGCTTGCAGTTCATCAGTCTTGTTACGCAATGAGCGCACATTAGCAAGGATCACTGAGGGAAGTGCACGGTGCTTACTTTCTCCTCGCCTAAGTCTTGCTTTAATTCCACCCTTCTTCTTCCTCCCCCGTCTCGTTACCTTCGTTCTATTGTTGTGCAGTGTGCCTGTCCGGTCGGTTGGGAGTTTACATTGTAGCTCCTCCGGCAACTTGTCTATGGCAAGGGCTTGATGAGAGTGTAATTGCAGCTGAAGTAAAAAGTCCCCTGCAGTAAGTAATCCGTTGGTTATCCGGAAGAGCATATCCATATGATGCAGTGGGCAGATAATCCAAGACGAACAGTAGAAGCATAAGAGTCCATAATGTCCATGTGAGGTCCATACTTTGGAGCAGTGAACGCAAGAAGCTAGCTGGCTAGTTAACGTTAGCTCGTTAGTCCGGTGTGTGTGTGTGTGTGAGGTAGTGGCAGCGCCCGCACAAACACATCACGAAAGTACTGAACTATACGGCAGCAATTAACCGTCAATCGACACCCGATGTACTTAAAACAAAAACAACTCTCTCGCAACTCACGTACCGTAATGTAACAACGAGACAAACATTCAAAGCTACTCTCTGCACCGACCGGTCGACCGCACGAGCAGTGACCCAGAAGACTATCAATCTGAAGAAGGGTTTCGGCCCGAAACGTCACCTTTTTCCTCCGCTCAATAGATGCTGCTGCACCCGCTGAGTTTCCCCAGCATTTTTTGTGTACCTTTGCTAATCTCTGTCTGGTTCACGGTCGCGTTTACATTGGATCGATTCTTGGCTATTTGCTATCAGAAATTGAAAGCAAAGAAGCAAAGTATTGCACCGAGAGAACGGCAACAGTAATTATGCGAATTGTGAGCGTATTTAGCTGTTTAATTAGTGTATTTTACAATGTGCCCAGAGTACAATATGGACAATATACCCTGGGTATATTACCCTGCGTCTGGAAACAGGCTTTCTTAAACTTAACATCACGGGGTTCACTTGAGTTGCTGATGTACAGCTTAATAGCGTGGTTCCCGTTCTTTTTGTTGCTGTTGATCAATTCACTGACCGCCAGACACATTTTAATGTCCGGTCGAGTCCAGAGAGGGCTCCGCGGCAGTAATACTGGAAATAATGACCCGGAGATGGAGAACCGAAGGAAATCCGTTGTTCTCCTCTTCTGCATATCCGGCAGTTTTCTATTGTTATGGAGCACAGAAGTAATATATATATTGGCCGAGCGTGTATCCCGGACTCCGTATGTCAAGGGCATTGACTTCGAATCAGTTGCGTTAAACACGGCGATATATGTCCTGACACAAAACAAATTCAGAGAGCAGATGAAGAGCGCCGTGAGTTGCCCAATATATCTAATTGTAAAGTTAGTGAAAAATAGGAATGCTTGTTAATGCGAGAACGGGAGAAAAAGATATATATATATATATATATATATATATATATATATATATATATATATATATATATATATATATATATATACTTTTGTCTATCTATCTATATCTATATATATATATATATATATATATATATATATATATATATATATATATATCCTTGTAGAAGCACTCAGAATTTGAAGCATGAACGCGACTGATTCTCTCTATATATATATAGAGGGAGAGGGAGAGAGAGTGCGGGAAAAAGTATGAGAGAATCAGTCGCGTTCATGCTTCAAATTCTGAGTGCTTCTACAAGGATATATGTCCTGACACAAAATAAATTCAGAGAGGGCGTAAACAGATCACTGAATTACCCAATACGTCTAATCTTAAAAGTAAACTTAGAAACATGGTGGAATTGAAAATAGGTGCAGGAGGAGGCCAGCACTGCCATTTATTGTGATAATTGTTGATCATCCACAATCAGTCACCCGTGCTTGCCTTCTCCCCATATTCATGATTCTGCAAGCTCCTAGAGCTGTATCTAACCCTCATTTAAATTCATCCAGTGAATTGGCTTCCACTGCCCATTGTCTCTGAGGGGTAAAAGTTTGTTGTCATGTCAGTTTTAAATGGCCTCCCCTTTTTTGTTAGACTGTGGGCCTCTAGATCTGGACTCCCCCAACATTGAGAACATTTTTTCCTGCATCTAGGTTGTCCAGTCCTTTTATGTTTTTATACGTTTCTATAAGATCCCCTCGTATCCTTCTAAATTCCAGTGAATACAAGCCCAGTCTTTCCCATCTTTCCTCATATGGCAGTCCCGCCATTCCAGAGATTAACCTCACGAACCTACGCTGCACTGCCTCAATAGCAAGAATGTCCTTCTCGAATTAGGTCAAAACTGCACACATTACTCCAGATGTGGTATCACCAGGGCTCTGTACATCTGCAGAAGGATCTCTTTGCTCATATGTTCAAATATTGTCATTTGAACCTTAAATGAAGTTCAAACGAAATTTTGATTTCTGCAGTCATACAACAAGAAAAGAACCAAGCCACACAACCAACACAATTTACACAAACATCCATCACACTGGATCTCCTCCTCAATGTGATGGAAGGCAAAGTCTTGTCTCTCCCCTGCTCTCCATTCTTCTACCGATGTCAAAGCCCCCGGAGGGTGACGATAAGTCCAGCGGACAATAAGGCCGAGTCGGCAATGTAAGGCCCCGGTCCGGGTGTTTTCAACCATGCAATTCGGGCGGGAGAAGTTTACGTTGCGGGAGCTCTGAAAAGGGGTCTCCCACCAGGGCCCGTGAGCTCACGATGTTACCGTCCACTGGACCTGGGGCTGCAGCCTCCGAAGCACCGGAGTCGGGTCGCAGCCGCACGCCACCACAGCTCTCCACGCTCCGAAGCCCGCCTGCTCCACGATGGGGAATCCGCAGGCTGCGCGACTGGAACCCCCTGGTTGTACCTGTTGGAGGCCGCTCTACGGTGCTAGGCCCAAACAACAACGGAGACCCGACAGGGAAATGGTCAGGTCCCCCGTACAGGGAAGAGATTTAAAAGTGCCCCCCCCCCCCCCCAACATATAGACAGTATATAAACAACTACTAACTATACACTCAATGGCACAAAAACTGAAAAAGGCAGACGGACGGCACAGGCCACTGCAAACGTCGGTCCCGCCACCTAGAACATGCCATTAGCTTACTTCACTGCCTGCTGTACCTGCATGTTTACTTTCTGTGACTGTTGTACAAGGACAACTAAGTCTCATTGCATTTCCGTTTTCCTAATCTGATACAATTGAGAAAATAATCTGTCCCCTTGTTCTTGCCGCCAAAGTGGATATCCTCACATTTTTTGACAGTATACTGCATCTGCCATGCATCTGCCCATTCATTCAACCTGTCCAAGTCAACCTGCAATCTCCTAGCATCCTCCTTGCAGTTCACACTGCCACCCAGCTGTATGACATCTGCAAATTTGCTAGTGTTACTTTTAATTCCATCATCTAAATCATTGTTATATATTGTAATTAGTTGCGGCCTTAGCACAGAGCCTCGCGGCACACCACTAGCCACTGCCTGCCATTCTGACAGGGGTGACAGTGAGAAAGGGAGGGAAACATGAAATGCAAACGTCCCCAGCTGTTGTACCACTTGTGAACAGGTTCACCCACTTAGAAGCTGTCAGGCCAGAAGACGTTGTCACACTGAGTGGCGACTGGCTAGCGAAACAAAAAGGGCTTTTGAGCCAAAACCAAACAGGCCAACGTTAGGCAACGGCATTGTCGTTGGAGACTCCATTGTGAGTGGTACGGACAGGGGTTTCTGCGGGAACAGACGGGATTCGAGGATGATGTGCTGCCTCCCTGGTGCCAGGATCCAGGATGTCACGGACAGAGTGCAGAAAATCCTCAAGGGCGAATGTGAGTTACTGAAATGGTAGTGCATGGCGGCACAATGATGTCGCAAAGAAGGGGATGAATATTCTGCAGCGAGACTTTAGAGAGCTCGAAGAAATGCTGAAAAGCAGGACCTCCAGGGTTGTTATCTCCGGTTTGCTTCCAGTTGCTTGTGCTGGCGAGTTTAGGAACAGGGAGATACGGGACCTGATTGTGTGGCTGAGGAACTGGTGCACGGGGCAGGGATTTAGATTCTTAGATCACTGGGATCTGTTTTCCAGGGGGAACAGTACAAAAGGGACGGATTGCATCTTATCAGCTGGGGGACCAGCATTCTGTCAGGCGGATTTGCCACTACTACACGGGTGGTTTTAAACTGAATAAGGGGGGTGGGGTGTCAAATGGGATAGTTGAGGACGGAGTTAAAGGGAAAAAGTAAACGGATGGTTAATGACCCCAGAATTTACAGGAAATGTAGCTTACAAAGGGATAGGAGTGTATGGCCAAGTATAATAGGGATCGATGTGAAAGGTGAGATGCGTTAGGAATTAAAAGTATTCTATATATGAATGCGCGAAGTATAAGAAGTAAAGTAGACGAGCTTGAGGCTCAGTTAGAGGTTGGTAGATATGACATTGTGGGCATTACTGAGACGTGGCTGCAGGAGGATCGGGCCTCGGAATTTAATATTCAGGGTTATATATCCTATGGAAAGGACAGGCAGGTGGGCAGGGGGGGGGGGTGGGGGGGGGGTAGCTCTGCTGGTGAGGGATGGAATTCAGACCCTTGCGAGGGAAGACATAGGGACTGATGAGGTAGCATCATTGTAGATTGAGTTGAGGAATTGCAAAGACAAGACTGCACTAATTGGTGTTATCATCAGACCCCCAAATAGTAGCCCGGATATAGGGTGTAAGTTGCAGCAGGAGTTAAAATATGAGTTATCATATGAAGAAAAATAGGATAGACTTGGCTTGTACTCGCTAGAATTTAGAAGATTGAGGGGGGATCTTATAGAAACTTACAAAATTCTTAAGGGGTTGGACAGGCTAGATGCAGGAAGATTTATCCCGATGTTGGGGAAGTCCAGAACAAGGAGACACAGTTTAAGGATAAGGGGGAAGTCTTTTAGGACCGAGATGAGGAAAGTATTTTTCACACAGAGAGTGGTGAACCTCTGGAATTCTCTGCCACAGAAGGTAGTTGAGGCCAGTTCATAAGCTATATTTAAGAGGGAGTTAGATGTGGCCCTTGTGGCTAAAGGGATCAGGGGGTATGGAGGGAAGGCAGGTACAGGATACTGAGTTGGATGATCAGCCATGATCATATTGAATGGCGGTGCAGGCTCGAAGGGCCGAATAGCCTACTCCTGCACCTATTTTCTATGTTTCTATGTTTCTAAAACTGGCATGTAACAATGGTAATGCCACTGTGGTGATGGGGGTTTTCAATATGCAGGTAGACTGGGATATTACGGTCGGTTCAGGACCCCAAGAACGAGAGTTTGTCGAATGCCTCCGAGATGGATCTTCAGAGCAGCTTGTAATGGAGCCGACCAGAGAAAAGTCAATTCTGGATTTAGTGTTGTCCAATGAACCAGATTTGATAAAAGAACTGGAGGTAAAGGAACCGCTCGGAGGTAGTGATCATAATATGATTGGGTTTAATCTGCAATTTGGGAAGGAGAACGTTAAATCGGAAGTGTCACTGATGCAGTTCAACACAGGGGACTATGAAGGCATGAGAGAGGAGCTGGCCAAGGTAGACTGGAAAATGATCCTGGCAGGAATGACGGTGGAACAGCAATGGCAGGAATTTCTGGGCATAATCCGGAAGATGCAGGATCATTTCATTCCAAAAAGGAAGAAAGATTCTAAGGGGGGTAGGAGGCAACCGTGGCTGGCAAGATAAGTTAGGGATAGAATAAAACTAAAAGAAAAGATGTATAACACAGCAAAGAGTAGCCTGAAGCCAGAGGATTGGGAAACTTTCATAGGACAACAGACGGAAACAAAGCGGGCAATACGGGCTGAAAAGATGAAGTACAAGGGATGCTGGCCAGGAATATAAATAAGGACAGTAAAAGCTTCTTTATATATGTTAAGGGGAAAAGATTAGCAAAGTCAAATGTGGGTCCCTTGAAGGCAGACATGGGTGAAATTATTATGGGCAATAAGGAAATGTCCCTTGAAGGCAGACATGGGTGAAATTATTATGGGCAACAAGGAAATTGCAGAAAAGATGAATAACTACTTCGGATCTGTCTTCACTAAGGAAGACACAAACAATCTCCCAGATGTACTGGAGGACAGAGGATCTAAGGGGGTAGAAGAACTGAAATAAATTTTCATTAGGCGAGAAATAGTATTGGGTAGGCTAATAGGACTGAAGGATGATAGATCCCCTGGACCTGATGGTCTGCATCTCAGGGTCCTCAGGGAGGTGGCTCTAGAAATAGTAGAAGCATTGGTGATCATTTACCAATGCTCAATAGATTCATGACCAGTTCCTGTGGATTGGAGGATAGCCAATGATATCCCACTTTTCAAGAAAGGAGCGAGAGAGAAAACGGGGAATTACAGACCAGTTAGCCTGACTTCGGTGGTGGGAAAGATGCTGAAATCAATTATTAAAGAGGTAATAATGGGGCATTTGGATACCAATAAAAGGATTAGTCCAAGTCAACATGGATTTATGAAAGGGAAACTATGCTTGACTAATCTTACATACAAAAAAATAGAAACAGAAATTCGGTGCAGGAGTAGGCCATTTAGTCCTTCAAGCCTGCACCGGCATTCGATATGATCATGGCTGATCATTCAACTCAGTATCGTGTTCCTGCTTTCTTTCCATACCCCCTGATCCCCTTAGCTATCTTCTGGAATTTTTGACGATGCAACAAGTAAAATGGATGAAGGGGTGCCAGCCAGTGGATGTAGTACATCTAGACTTTCAGAAAGCATTTGACAAGGTCCCGCACGGGAGACTGGTAACACAAATTAGAGCACATGGTATTGGGGCTAGGGTATTGACATGGATAGAAAATTGGTTGGCAGACTGGAAGCAAAGTGTAGGAGTGAACGGGTCCTTTTCAGAATGGCAGGCAGTGGCGAGTGGAGTGCCGCAATGCTCGGTGTTGGGGACGCATTTTTTTTAAATTGCCATTCTCTCTGCTGCCCCTGCTGGTGGGAGGGGGAGGGACTATAAAACGCGGAAGTGGTGTGCCTCACTCAGTCTCAGCAAGATGGAGGAAGCCAGAGGGTCACGTCTCTGAGCTGTGAATGACACTGAACACATGTCTACTCAACTGGGGGTGCCCTTAATGTGGTTCTAAAATGCTTGCAAAAAGTGTCTATTGTTTCTAAAATGGTTGCAAAAAGTGTCTTTATTGGTTCTAAAATGCATACAAAAAGTATATTTTTTGTTTCTAAAATGGTTGCAAAAAGTTTCTATTGGTTCTAAAATTCTTGTAAAAAGTGTCTATTGGTTCTAAAATGCTTGCAAAAATTGTCTCTATTTGGTTCTACAATGCTTGCAAAAAGTGTCTATTGGTTCTAAAATACTTGCAGAAAGTGTCTTTTGGTTCCAAAATGCTTGCAGAAAGTGTCTCTGTTCTAAAATGCTTGCAAAAAGTGGCTGTGGGTTCTAAAATGCTTGCAGAAAGTGGCTATTGGTTTTAAAATGCTTGCAAAAAATGGCTATTGGTTCTAAATTGGTTGCAAAAAGTGTCTCTATTGGTTCTAAAATGGTTGCAGAAAGTGTCTATTGCTTCTAAAATGTGTGTGTGCGTTCGTCTGCCTGTGCGTGTGTATGTGTGAGTGTCTGTGTCTGTGTAAGTGTTTGTGGATGAGTGTGTGAGTGTCTGTGTATGTGTGTGTTTGTGTATGAGTGTGTGTGTGTATCTGTGAGTGCCTGTGTATGTGTGTGTGTGTTTGACTGTGTGTCTATGCATGAGTGTCTGTCTGTGTTTCTGTATGTATGTCTGTGAGTGTGTGTCTGTGTGAGTGTCTGAGTATCTGTGCGAGTATGCGTGCATCCGTGCGAGTGTGTGTACGTGTTTGTGAATGTGTGTGTGTATCTTTGTGGTTGTGTGTATTTCTGTGTGAGTGTGTGTGGGTGCGTGCGTGCGTGTGTGTGTGTTTGTGCGTGTGTATGCTGTGAAATTGGCTTGGAGTGCTGTGAGGTCGGACTTTCTGCCTGCATTCTGCTTGGAGTGCTGTGAGGCTAGACTTGCTGCCTGCACTCTGCTTGGAGTGTTGTGAGGTTGGACTTGCTGCCTACACTCTGCTTGGTGTACTGTGTGGTTGGACTTGTGGCCTGCACTCTGCTAGGAGTGTTTGAGGTTGGACTTGCGGCCTGCACTCCATAATGAATTTTGAGGTAAATTCTCAGATTTGTTTTGTTAAAATTTGACCGCTTAATCTCTCTATATTAAAATTGTATTTTTTTTAAATATCAATAGCAAAGTGTTATCAGGAGGCAGTGAGCAGCAGAGCACAGCAAGAGACACAACAAAAAATAACTTAATAAATCTCATCTTTAACATTTACTCTGTTTTTATATTTTAGGCCATTCATATTTTAAACGTTAATAAATCATTTTCCACTTGCCATGCCTGCGTGTCTTTCATCACAATAGTAACCTAATAGGCAGGAATGGTTGTGCTGTCGGAGAGCCACTAAGAGTGCATGGCGGGGAGGTTGAGGGGAGATGGACTAAATGCGCGTGGGGGAGGGGAAAGGCATGGGACAGAGTGGGGGGTGAAGGGAGGACGGGTGACTGAGTGAACTGCCACCACCAGCCGTGAGTGACTGGGCTGTCAGCCCACCAGCCATGAGTAAGTGAAATGCCAGCCCACCAGCTGTAAGTGACTGAAGTGCCAGCCCACCACCCATGACTTCTAGAACTGCCAGCCCACCAGCCATGACTCACTGAACTACAAGTCCAAAAATCCATTCAGCCCACAATGTCCATACTAGCCCTCTGGACACCAGTCCCTTCAGCGCACAACAGCCTGAGTGACTGAGCTGCCCGGCCAGAGTGACTGAGGTGCCCGGCATGTGTGACTGAGCTGCCAGCCCAAGAATCCATTCGGCCCACAATTTCCATACTAGCCCTGTGGAAACCAGTCCCTTTGACCCACAACACACATACTAGCGATCCAGAGAGTTGTGAATTTATGGAATTCCCTGCCACAGAGGGCAGTGGAGGCCCAGTCACTGTATGGATTTAAGAGAGAGTTAGATAGAGCTCTATGGGCTAGTGGAGTCAAGGGATATGGGGAGAAGGCAGGCACGGTTTATTGATAGAGGACAATCAACAATGATCACAATGAATGGCGGTACTGGCTCGAAGGGCCAAATGACCTCTTCTTGCACCTATTTTCTATGTTTCTATGTTTCTATGACCCGTTTATTCCTACTCTTTGTTTTCCGTCTGCAGACCAATTATCTATCCATGTCAATACCCAATTTCATGTGCTCTTAATTTCCCCCAAATCTGCTGTGTGGGACCTTATGAAAGGCTTTCTGAAAGTCCAGATACACTACATCCACGGGTTCTCCTTCATCCATTTTACTTGTCACAAACTCAAAAAATTCCAGAAGATAGCACCAATCCTTTTACTGGTATTCAAAATCGCCGTTATTACATCTTTAATAATTGACTCCAGCAGCCTCAACCACGACCGATGTCAGGCTAACTGGTCTAAAATTACCAGTTTTCTCTCGCTTCTTTCTTGAAAAATGGGATAACATTAGCTCCCTTCCAATCCAGAGGAACTGCCATAGAATATATAGCACATTGATAAATTACCACCAATGCGTCCAGGTTTTCCAGAGCCACCTCCCCGAGTACCCTGGGATGCAGACCACAGGCCCTGGGGATTTATCAGCCTTCAGTCCCAACAGTCCATCCAATAGTATTTCTTGTCTGATGCAAATTTCTTCCAGTTCCACTGTCTCCCTAGATCCTCTGTCCTCTAGTACATCTGGGAGGTTTTTTGTATCCTCCTTAGTGAAGACAGAACTAAAGTACCTGTTCAACTCTTTTGCCATTTCCTTGTTCCCCATAATAGTTTCTCCTGTTTCTGCCTTCAAGGGACCCACATTTGTCTTTACTAATCTTTTTCTCTTAACATGCCAAAATAAGCTTTTACTATCCTTCTTTATATTCTTGGCCAGTTTACCCTCGCACTTCATCTTTTCACACTGTATTGCCCCTTTTGTTATCTTCTGTTGTCCTTTGAAAGTGTAACAATCCTCTGGCACCCCAGTACTATTTGCTATATCATAAACCATTTGTTAATATTTATTCAATCCATAATTTCCCTTGTCAGCTACGGTTTCCTGTTACTCCCCTTCGAATCTTTCTTCCAATTTGGAATGAAATGATCCTGCATCTTCTGGATTATGCCCTAAAATTACTGCCATTGCTGTTTCACTGTCATTCCTGCTCGGATCCTTTTCCAGTCGATCTTGGCCAGCTTCTCCCTCATGCCTTCCTAATCCCCTTTTGTTCAACTGCACTTCTGATTTAACCACAGTGGCATTAACTTTGCTACATGTCATTTTTAATTCCTGCTGCATCTTCCTCCCTATATGCAGACTACTGTTTGGGAGCCTGTAGATAACTCCCATTAGTGTCTTCTTACCTTTATAATTCCTCAATTCTACCCACAGTGACTCCACGTCGTCAGTCCCTATGCCACCCCTCGCCAGGGACTGAATTTCATCCCTCACAGTATAACCCTGAATATTAAGTTCCCAGCCCGATCCTTCTGCAGTCGTGTAACTGTAATCCCCACAATGTCATATCTACCAATCTCCAACAGAGCCTCAAGCTCACCCACTTTACTTCTTATACTTCGTGCATTCATATGGAATATTTTAAATACATTACTCACCTCACCTTTCACATCGATTCCTATTTCACCTGGCCATACTCTCCTATCCCTTTTTGAGCATTGTGCCCCGTTAATTCTGGTGCCTTTTAAAAAAAAAAACGTTTCCTGTAGTCTCTTTCCCTTTAACTCAATCTTTGTATTTCCAATTTGTCCCACCCCCCCCCCCCCCCCCCCCCACCACCACTATTTAGTTTAAACCCACGAGTGTAGCAGTGGCAAACCTGCCTGCCAGAATGCTCCTCTCCCGATTGTTAAAGTGCAACCCCATTCCTTTTGTATAAATCACCCTTACCCCAAAACATATCCCAGTGGTCTAAGAATCTAAATCCCCGCCCCATGCACGAGCTCTTCAACCACACATTCAGATCCAATAAATCCCTGTTCCTGCCCTTACCAGCACGAGGAACTGGAAGCAAAACGGAGCTAAGCACCCTGGAGGTCCTGCTTTTCAGCATTTTTCAAAGCCCTCTGAAGTGACGATTCAGAATATTTTTCCTCATCTTTCCGCCATCATTGTGCCGAAATGCACTCCCACTTCCGGCTGTTCACCTTCACCCTTGAGGATTCCCTGTAATCGTGACGTCCTGGATCCTGACAACACAACAGCCTTGAAGCCCGCCTGTGGTAGCAGAAACCCCTCGCGCAATGCAGTCTCCGACTACAATGGCTCTGGGTGACGTCGGGTCCCTTCGGCTTGCTTCAGCGCCCTGTTTTGACTCGCAGACCTGTCCGTCGCTCAGAATGGCAGTGTTTTCTCTGGCGACAGCTTCCAAGATGGTGTACCTATGTTCAAGAGGTACATCCCCCGCGGTCTCCTGTACTCCAAGCATCCTTCCCTTCCTCATTGCCTCCCACCTTCTCTCTTCTGGTATCTTCGGTGTAACGATCTCGCTGTTGGTCCTGTCGAGGAAACCCTCGTTACCTTTCATTTCTTCACTGCGTCTCACCCGCTCTAACATTTGGCGTAGTCTCCTCACCTCTGCCTCTCCGCCTATCCTCCAGGATAGCACTTTATGGGGGGTGGGGGGTGGGAATATGAGGGGTCACATTTTCACACAAAGGGTGGTGGGTGAAAGGCACGAGGTGCCGGTGCGGGGGCATAGTTCACACAGTGACTATCGCAATATTTTAGGAACATTGAGGCATGGGATACTTCTAGAAGGATACTAGACCAAATACAGACCCGTTGGAACTGCTCCCCCAATGCACCCGTCCCTTACAAATGCCCCGCCCCTCCCTGACCACTCACCCCCCCCCCCCCCCCCCCCCCCCCCCCCCGCCCCTCACCACCACCAGCCATCGCCTTGTCTTCAGTCCACTTACCGGCCTTCCTCCGGCCCCAACCTCCATTCCTGCTGTTTGTTCACCATCCCCCCTGACCTCCCCCTCTCTGATACCGAACGGTCGGTCCTCAGCTGAGGCCTTACCTTCGTCCCCTTCCGTCCCCACCTCATTGAGTTCCACGCCCACCACGACTTGGAGCTCTCCTACTGTCGCCTTCGCACAGCGTTGTTCCATGGGAACGAGTCCCCGCCCCGAACTGTTGATCCCTTGGCCCGTCTACAATGAACCCCTTCCTCTTGCCCCCCCCCCCCCCCCTCCCCCTCATGGACTTCCACCTTTAGAACGTGTTATTAAAAACTGCTGGCGGACCATCAACTGCTTCAATTTCCCCACTACCCTGTCTCACTCTAACCTCTCCCCCTCTGAACGCACTGCCATCGACTCACTCCGCAACAACCCACACTGGTTTTTCAAACCCGCCGACAAGGGAAGGGCCGTGGTAGCCTGGCATGTTGTTCTCTACAAAGGCGAGCCTCTGGCAAACTCTCAGACGCCTCCTCCTACTTACCCCTGGACAATGAACCCAATGATGAGCACCAGACCACTATCTCTAGCACCATCACTGACTTAATCCACTCCAGCTCCCCACCACTCTCCACATCTTCCTATCTCCCCTCTGGTTCTGCTTTCACATAGACCGCTCCCTCCGTAACCCCCTGGTCAATTCTTGAATTGAATTGAATTGAATTGAATCCTTTATTTGTTATTCAGACATTTCGGTCTGAACGAAATGTTGTTGCCTGCAGCCATACATGTAATAATAACAACACACACTAAACACAAATTAACATCCACCACAGTGAGTTCACCAAGCACCCCCTCACTGTGATGGAGGCAAAAGTCTTATAGTTACTGTCTCTTCCCTCCTCTTCTCCCTCTGCGCTGAGGCGATACCCCACCGGGCGATGGTAAGTCAGTCCCGCGGTTCAAGCTCCGCGGCCCGGGGGTGGTCGAAGCTGCCGCCCTCCAGTCCAGCGGACGCAGCTGTTGCCACGGGAGCTCCGGAAGACAAGCGCCAGCCTGTGACCTGCGAGCTCCCGACAATGTCGTCCATTGGCCCGCGTCCGGCCCCGGATTCAGGTCGGCGCCGCCAGAACGCCACCTCAGCTACCGGAGCACTGTCTCCGCCCCGCACCGGGCCGCCCACACGAGAGCGTCTCAGCCCCGCACCGGGCCGCCCACACGGGAGCGTTTTCCAGCCAAGAGCCGGGCCGCCCACACGGGAGCGCCTTCCAGCCGGGACCCAGGCCGCCCACACGGGAGCGCCTTCCAGCCGGTAGCCGGGCCGCCCTCACCGGAGTGTCTCAGCCCCGCGCCGTCCGCCCTCACCGGAGCGTCGATTCATGCGCTGCCCGAACGTCGCCGCAGCTCGAAGACGGCCAGCCTCGCGTTGGTAAGCCCTGGCCGGCTCTACCTCTGGAACCTCGAGGTTAGTCGCAGGTTGGAGGCCACCAGCTCCGCCATTAGGCCTCAGCTCAGGTGGGGGAAAAGAAGGGGGATATAACCATATAACCATATAACAATTACAGCACGGAAACAGGCCATCTCGGCCCTACAAGTCCATGCCGAACATCTTTTCCCCTTAGTCCCACCTGCCTGCACTCGTACCATAACCCTCCATTCCCTTCTCATTCATATGCCTATCCAATTTATTTTTAAATGATACCAATGAACCTGCCTCCACCACTTCCACTGGGAGCTCATTCCACACAGCCACCACTCTCTGCGTAAAGAGGTTCCCCCTCATATTACCCCTAAACTTCTTCCTTAATTCTGAAGTCATGTCCTCTTGTTTGAATCTTCCCTATTCTCAAAGGGAAAAGCTTGTCCACATCAACTCTGTCTATCCCTCTCATCATTTTAAAGACCTCTATCAGGTCCCCCCTTAACCTTCTACGCTCCAAAGAATAAAGCCCTAACGTGTTCAACCTTTCTCTGTAACTTAGTTGCTGAAACCCAGGCAACATTCTAGTAAATCTCCTCTGTACTCTCTCTATTTTGTTGACATCCTTCCTATAATTTGGCGACCAAAATTGTACACCATACTCCAGATTTGGCCTCACCAATGCCTTGTACAATTTTAACATTACATCCCAGCTTCTATACTCAATGCTCTGATTTATAAAGGCTAGCATACCAAAAGCTTTCTTTACCACCCTATCTATATGAGATTCCACCTTCAAGGAACTATGCACGGTTATACCCAGATCCCTCTGTTCAACTGTATTCTTCAATTCCCTACCATTTACCATGTAAAAATGACAAATATGACACATATGACAAAAAAGTTGCATTCCCCCGAAGGGAGAGACAGAAAGCCCTGTTTCAGCCCCCCCCCCCCCGCCCCCCCCCACACACAACACCACCTAATAACCAAAAGTTTAACTGATCTAGACAAAAAAAAACAACACAAAAAAATTAAAAACAGACAGACTGCAGGCGAGCCGCAGCCGTTTCACAGCGCCGCCACTCCCCTCCCCAGACATGTATCGCTTGACCTCCCCCCTCGACTCCATTCAGGGATCCAAGCAGTCGTTCCAGGTGCGACAGAGGTTCATCTGCAGTTCCTTCTTGAACATACTTAAAAATGTTATCTTTACCGTGTTGGGTTTTTGCGAAGCTGTAAAGCCAACCACATATACACACACATACGCACGCATATATGCACACGTATAAACACGTACATGATCAGACTATTAATATGTGTATGATATGATATAATATGATAATGTGGGCCAAACGTAGGAGGGCGCCGCTGTGCCGTCCTACAATGCGCGACTTCCCTTATTTTGTGCATTCAATAGAGAATAGAATATAGGTGCAGTAGGCCATTTGGCCCTTCGAGTCAGCACCGCCAATCACTGTAATAATGGCTGATCATCCACAATCAGTACCCCGTTCCTGCCTTCTTACCATATCCGCGGAATCCACTATCTTTAAGAACTCTATCCAACTCTCTCTTGAAAGCACCTAGAGAATTGGTGCAGAAAATTCCACAAATTCATAACTCTCTGGGTGAAAAAGTATTTCCTCGTCTCCGTTTTAAATAGTCTACCACTTATTCTTAAATTGTGGCCCCTGGTTCCTGACTCCCCCAACATTGGGAACATGTTTCCAGCCCTCGCATCCTTCTAAATTCCAAAGTATACAGGTCCAGCCGCTCCATTCTATTTAAATACGACAGTCCCACCATCCCGGGAATTACCTCGTGAACCTATGCTCCACTCCCTCAATAGCAAGAATGGCCTTCCTCAAATTTGGTGACCAAAACTGCACACAATACTCCAGGTGATGCCTCACTAGGGCCCTGTACGACTGCAGAACTGTACAGCTCTTTGCTCCTGTACTCAACACCTCTTGTTATGAAGGCCAACATGCCATTAGCTTTCTCCACTGCCTGCTGTACCTTCATGCTTACTTTCAGTGCTGATGGCCAAGGATCCCCAGATGTTTTTGTTCTTCTCCTTTTCCCAACCTGTCCCCCTTCACGTTACTAGCTTATTTTTTCAGCTAATTACAATGCTGTGTTTGAGTATAGAAGTTGGGAGGTCATGTTGCAGTTACATAAAACTTCGGTGAAGAATTGTGTTCAGTTGTAGGCACCATGGGAAATATGTTGTCAAGCTGGAAAGAGTGAAGGAAAAGTGTACGAGGATGGTGTCAAGACCTGAGAGCCTGAGCTCCAATGAGTGGTTAAACAGGCGAGGACTTTATTAAACGTTTTATGGCCTTTATTAATGCGCCAGAGACGCACATTGAATCCTGACTACGGATGCTATTTGTGTGTGTGTGTGCGTGCGAGAGTGTCTGTCATGTGCGTGCTTATGCGCGCGCGTCCGCTCACGTGTGTGTGTGTGTGTGTAGCTTACACATCCTCCCAGTGACACTGTTGGATTTGTGGAAACATAGAAACATAGAAAAAAGTTGCAGGAGGAAGCCATTCAGCACTTTGAACCAGCACCGCTATTCATTGTGATCATGGCTGATAGTCCACATCAGTAACCCATGACTGCTTTTTCCCCATATCCTTTGACTCTGCTAGCCCCTAGATCAATAGCTAACGCTCTTTTAAATTCATCCAATGAATTGGCCTCTACTTGCTTCTGTGGCAGAGAATTCCACAAATTCACAACTCCCTGGGTGAAAATGTTTTTGTCATCTCAGTTTTAAATGGCCTCCCCTTTATTCTTAGATGGTGTCCCCCTGGTTCTGGACTCCCACAACATTGGGCACATTGTTCCTGTATCTAGCTTGTTCAGTCCTTTTATAATTTTATATGTTTCTACAAGATTCCCCCTCATCCTTTTAAATTCCAGTGAATACAAGTTTTTTGTCTTTCCAACCTTTCTTCATATGACAGTTCCGCCATCCCAGACACTACTGATGAACCTACGTTGTACTGCCTCAATAGCAAGGATGTCCTTCCTCAATTTAGGAGATCAAAACTGTACACAATACCCCAAATGTGGTCTCACCTGGGCCCTGCACAACTGCAGGACATCTTTACTCATATAGTCAAATCCTCTCGCCTGCTGCACCTGCACATTTACTTTCAATGACATCTAGGTCACCTTTTCCTAATCTGACCATTGAGAAAATAATATGCCTCCTTGTTCTTGCCGCCAAATTGTATAACATCACAATTATCTACATTATTATACTGCATCCACCATGCATCTGCCCACTCACTCAACCTGTCCATGTCATCCTGCAATTTACTTGCATTCTCTCTGCTGTTCACACTGCCACCCAGCTATGTGTCATCTGCAAATTTGTTAGTGTTACTTTTAATTCCATCATCCAAATCATTTTTATATATTATAATTAATTGAGGCCCTATCAATGAGCCTTGCGGCACTCCACTTGCCACTGCTTGCCAACCAATTTTCTATCAAAGTCAATACCCTACCCCCAATTCCATGTGTTCTAAATTTGCTCACTAATCACCTGTGGGGCCTTATCAAAGGCTTTCTGAAATTCCATATACAATGCATCCACTGGCTCCCCTTCATCATTTTACTTGTAACGTCCTCCAAAAATTCCAGAACATTATTCAAGCAGGATTTCCCCTTCACAAATCGATGCTGACATGGACCAATTCTTTTATTGCTATTCAAATTTGCCGTTATTGCTTAATTGACTCCAGCATCTTCCCCATGATCGATGTCAGGCTAACTGGTCTATATTTCGCGGGTTCTCTCGCTCCTTTCTTGAAAAATGGTATAACATTAGCTACCCTCCGTTCCACAGGAACTGATCCTGAAACTATAGAACATTGGAAAATTATCACAAATACGTCCATGCTTTCGAGACCCACCTTGTTGAGTACCCTGGGATGCAGATCACCAAGCCCTGGGCATTTATCAGCTCTCAGTCCCATCAGTCTACCCAATACTATTTCTCATCTAGTGCAAATTTATTTCAGTTCCTCCGTCTCCCTAGATTCTATGTCCTCTAGTATATAACCATATAACCATAGAACAATTACAGCACGGAAACAGGCCATCTCGCCCTTCAAGTACGTGCCGAACACTTATATTACTTCGGAGTCACGTGAGTGATTATGTGAATAAGCCCCGTTCAGCCGCACGTGCGTCATTACGTCAGACGCATTGGTGCAGGTTTCCTGCTGGAGAATTCACGAGGCCCGACGAGGGAACCAGCTATGGGCTGTGGGGAAACCCTGGTTCTCGCCGCGGGAGCGGATAGCTGGGAATGTCGGGTGTCGTGAAGTCGGTCGCTGACGGGTGGTCAGTGGCTTCCAGGCGCTCCGGGTGCCGGGAGGGTTGCCCTCCGATAGGCACAGAGACGCTGGGGTTCCCGGGGAGGGGACCTCCAGTAGACCGGGTGCCGGGAGGGCTTTCACTCCGATATGAATATTAATGCTGGGGTTCCCGGGGAGGGGACCTCTAGTAGGCCGGGTGCCGGGAGGGTTTTCCCCCGATATAATATAGATGCCGGTTGTTGGGAGGTTTCCCCCCGATATATATACATAGATACTGGCCTTCCCGGGTAATTATGCGGCTTTCAGACCGCAGGGGTCCTCAGGAAAGCGGTTAAACGGACCGGAACGGTCAGCCCTGGTGCCGGTAGGGGTTTTCCCTCCGGTAATATATATCGGTGCTGGTACGCCCGGGGGGGGGGGGGGGGGGGGATCCACCAGCTATGCAGTACCCAGACCGCAGAGGTCCCCAAGGCATGGGGTAAATCGATCCAAGTGGTCAGTGAGGGTTCCCTTCCGGTAAAATGAATAATGTGGAGGTTGACCAGGTTGGAGCCTTATTGGAGAGGAGGCTCAAGATACATACACCCTAACATCAGGAGTTGTGTCAGTGGGGGACTATGGGAAAGTCCGCGCCAGCAGCAGGGCTGCTTAAAGGGGATGCTGAGTCTATGGCAGTGTTGGGCAGATGGGAGAGTCCGTGCCAGCAGTGCCTTGTAACAGGGCTGCATAATGGGGATGCCGGATCTATGGCAGTGCCGGCCTATTGCTCTAAGCCGCGGCAGCATTGCATTGTAATAGGGCTGCTTAAATGTATGGCAGCAGTACCTGTAGAAGAGCTGCATGATGTCTCCCTCGTGGAGGAGGTGAGCATATTGGGGCATCTTCTGACCCTGAAGGGTGGGCCTGTTGGAGAGGCCGCGCCAGCAGCGCCAGCAGCGCCTTGTAGTAGGGCTACTTAATGTCTCCCTTATGGGAGAGGAGAACATGCCGGGTCAGTGTAAATCTGATGCCAATGCTGAGGGTATAGCATGGAGCATACCTCAAGGGATGAAGGGCACATGTCAGAGGTATGATTCCTGGCAGCAACAATGCAGTGAACACCGCTATCAGGGGATAATAGAGCCACCTGCCGAATATTCTATTCAGGTAAGACCTATTCCACAGGCAAAACCTGAAGGACGAAGCATAAACTGTTGGACCAATTAGGCCAACGATGAGTAAGGATTCATAGTTTGGGGCAAACGCACACCACGGCTTCATCAGCAGGAAGCGGTTCTCTGAAGCTGGTAGCAGCATTAAAGCTGACCAGAGTTAATCCACAACTAAGTGACCACGAACAAGTTGGTAAGATTTACAATTGGTTGTGCAAATGATTGAGACATTATCATCTACTCAGAGGCATTTTAACCAGGTAAACTGGACATTACTAGTATTCCAACAAGGTTGGAATTTGCCCTGAAGAGTGTCGAGCCAGGGGCAGTATTTTAACCAGGTTTGCCTTCGAGACAGGCTCGGAGATGTGGGGAATTGTCTTTCAAGGCAAGGTCAGAATTATGGCAAGAGTTGGCTTGGGACGTGAGAATTATCAGAACCGGGCCAGAGTTGCCGTTCAGGGCAGACACGAAATTATGGCAGGCGTGGCCAGTTCATTATGAAAGAAGGGTGATCAAACTGAGTTCATAGGGTTTTCCATGTACAATGATCATCAGAGATATTTGAAGGCATTGCTATGATGAAGCAATTTAACAGTATGATAACAATAAATCATTCAAAGGACTTCTCAGAGTTCAAAAACACTTGTGATGTATTGTCTGGATTATATTTTGATGCTGTATTTGGCTAAAATCCAATGTTTCAGTCTCAAGCTACTTGATATTTCATTCGTAGGATTATTTATTTCATTTCATAGAATTATTCTCTCCTATCCAGTTAAATTAAGTTGCTATCAAGTGGATAGTTGGCCTGTGACTCCGCCCTGGGTAACAGATTGGGGTCAATAGAAACCTGGAACAGCCTTGTTGTTATAAAGCAGTTTCTATTAATTAGACTAACTGGCAATGTAATAGATGTGATGCAGCTGTGCAAGTGGGCGAACTGACAGCATGCTTAATGGCAAACTATGAGGGCCATGAAGGTCATTGATAATAAAACTTTGCTATTACCAGCTGAAGCTACTAAAGTCTCTATGATGGACAAACAATATTCAGCATTGCTACAGTAGTTGATCAATAAATCTGTCATTATATTGCAAAATGATGCTATAGCTTAAGGTGGGAATATGCGAATGTCAACTCTAGTTGGAGGTGCAGGAGATTTGCATGAGTTATTAACTCTTCAGTATTGGTATCAACTATCTATAGACCCTAAGTGCATTTTATTGGTTAAAGAGTGATTGAGTGAATATGCATAGGTGCATGCTCAACTCCATGTTGATAACACTATGATGTGACATATGATAAACAGGAGGGTGCAATCGGGGAAAAGATCCTGTAAAAGGTACATCATCTAATTTGCCACTGGAGTCATCAAGTACAGATCAATGACAACACAGAATGGGTGTTGCACCACGCAGCATTTATGAAATTCTGATTTAATGCATCACCGAATATAGATATGTTGTTTTCATGCTAATTAAAGGTTGCAAAAATGTGTGGCATAACAGTGGCGAAAGATACATTCTCGCTACAAGCATGAAGTGTGGTCTTTTATGTCTTCCTCCATTTTGCTTTATGAGTCGGTTCTTGAAATATAGTCATCAAGAGCCGCTTTGGGTTCCAGCTGTGGAATTGGCCTATGCAGTTTGATTCCAGATTTGTCGGGAATAATATTAATGCAACCGTATATAGTTACTTTAAACGTAACTTGCTGGTTCAGCCTGTGGCTTGGGAGATCAGCCGTTGCATGATAAAATCAATATATGTGCTACAGATTCTCAATAGACTGCTCACTGCTTGGGTTGTCACGCCTATTTTTGTATGTATTCACAGTGCTGGAATGGTACCAAAAAGCGGTACTTTGCTGCTTCAGGAGATGGGAAGCGTTTTTTTTAATGCTCGTGTTACTTTTAAAATTGTACAAATTCTGATTTATTGCAGTTCATTTAAATGGTCTTTGGCAATATTGAGTTATAGGGTCATTAACTGTGCCAAGGTAACGGAGAGAACCAGTACCGCCCCTTCCTAGAGAAGGGGCGGTACTTGACCTCCTGTTAGGAAATGAGATGGGTCAGGTGGCAGAGGGGAACAGTTCGGGTCCAGTGATCACAATACTATTAGTTTCAATATAATTATGGAGAGGGACAAAACTGGACCTAGGGTTGAGATTTTTGATTGGAGAAAGGCTAACTTTGAGGAGATGCGAAAGGATTTAAAAGGAGTACATTGGGACAGTTTGTTTTATGGGAAAGATGTGGAAGAGAAATGGAGTACATTTAAAGGTGAAATTTTAAGAGTACAGAATCTTTATGTCCCTGTTCGGTTGAAAGGAAATCGTAAAAATTGTAAAGAGCCATGGTTTTCAAGGGAAATTGGACACTTTTTTCGGAAAAAGAGGGAGATCTACAATAATTATAGGCAGCATGGAGTAAATGAGGTGCTTGAGGAGTATAAAGAATGTAAAAGGAATCTTAAGAAAGGAATTAGAAAAGCTAAAAGAAGGTATGAGGTTGCTTTGGCAAGTAAGGTAAAAGTAAATCCGAAGGGTTTCTACCGCTATATTAATAGCAAAAGGATAACGAGGGATAAAATTGGTCCATTAGAGAGTCAGAGTGGACAACTATCTGCAGAGCCAAAAGAGATGGGGGAGATATTGAACCGTTTCTTTTCTTCGGTATTCACCAAGGAGAAGGATATTGAATTATGTGAGGTAAGGAAAACAAGTAGAGTAGCTATGGAAATTATGAGGATCAAAAAAGAGGAAGTACTGACAGTTTTGAGAAATATAAAAGTGGATACGTCTCCAGGTCCGGACAGGATATTCCCTAGGACATTGAGGGAAGTTAGTGTAGAAATAGCAGGGGCTATGGCAGAAATATTTCAAATGTCATTAGAAACGGGAATAGTGCCGGAGGATTGGCGTACTGCGCATGTTGTTCCATTGTTTAAAAATGGGTCTAAGAGTAAACCTAGCAATTATAGACCTGTTAGTTTGACGTCAGTGGTGGGCAAATTAATGGAAAGAATACTTAGAGATAATATATATATGCATCTGGATAAACAGGGTCTGATTAGGAACAGTCAACATGGATTTGTGCCTGGAAGGTTATGTTTAACTAATCTTCTTGAATTTTTTGAAGATGTTACACGAGATTTATGCCAGTTGGAAGAGTGGGCTAAAAGATGGCAGATGGAGTTTAATGCTGATAAGTGTGAGGTGCTACATCTTGGCAGGACAAATCAAAATAGGACGTACATGGTAAATGGTAGGGAATTGAAGAATGTAGGTGAACAGAGGGATCTGGGAATAACTGTGCACCGTTCCCTGAAAGTGGAATCTCATGTAGATAGGGTGGTAAAGAAAGCCTTTGGTGTGCTGGCCTTTATAAATCAGAGCATTGAGTATAGAAGTTGGGATGTAATGTTAAAATTGTACAAGGCATTGGTGAGGCCAATTCTGGAGTATGGTGTACAATTTTGGTCGCCTAATTATTTTTAAATGATAAAATCGAACCTGCCTCCACCACTTCCACTGGAAGCTCATTCCACACAGCTACCACTCTCTGAGTAAAGAAGTTCCCCCTCGTATTACCCCTAAACTTCTGTCCCTTAATTCTCAAGTCATGTCCTCTTGTTTGAATCTTCCGTACACTCAATGGGAAAAGCTTATCCACGTCAACTCTGTCTATCCCTCTCATCATTTTAAAGACCTCTATCAGGTCCCACCTTAACCTTCTGCGCTCCAAAGAATAAAGACCTAACTTGTTCAACCTTTCTCTGTAACTTAGTTACTGAAACCCAGGCAACATTCTAGTAAATCTCCTCTGTACTCTCTCTATTTCGTTGACATCCTTCCTATAATTAGGCGACCAAAATTGTACACCATGCACCAAAATTGGCATCACCAATACTTTGTATAATATTAACATTACATCCCAACATCTATATTCATTGCTCTGATTTATAAAGGCCAGCACAACAAAAGCTTTCTTTACCACCCTATCTACATGAGATTCTACCTTCAGGGAACTGTGCACAGTTATCTGGGAGATTGCTTGTGTCTTCTTTAATGAAGACAGAAGCAAAGTACCTGTTTAACTCTTCTGCCATTTCCTTGTTCCCCAAAGTTTGATGTATGTCTATTGCTTTACAATTGTTTACTTATGTTTGGTTGCTTCATATATGAAGTTTGTATGTGTATATTAGTTGTATGTATATATATGTATGTAGGTATTATGGGAAATTGCCTGGGGTAGTAGAGCAGTGACTGCCAATCTTAACAACGTCCGTGCACCATGTGTTATTCACATAAGACCAAGGGCGGCGGACTGTGCATTTATGTGAATAACACATGGTGCACGGACGTTGTTAAGATTGGTAGTCACTGCTCTGCTGACCTGGAATACCTGATGTTAAAGTGCAGGCCCTTCTATTTGCCCAGGGAATTCACATCGACTGTTATCACTGCAGTCTATGTTCCCCAGGACGCAAATGCCAGGCTAGCTATGGAAGAGCTGCAAGCTGCTATCAGCAAACATCTATCTGCTCACCCAGAGGGGCCATTTATTGTTGCGGGTGATTTCAACCACTCCGACCTTAAAACTGTACTCCCCAGGTTCCATCAGCATGTTTCCTGCCCAACCAGAGGAAACAATGTTCTGGACTTAGTTTACACTAATATTATGAAGCCTACAAAGCCCTCCCTCTCCCCCACCTTGGACAGTCTGACAACCTCTCTATGTTCCTGCTCCGCAAGTACACATCTCTGATCAGACGTGTGAAACCTACCGTGAGGACAGTGAAGGTTTGGCCTGAGGGGGCTGTCTCTGACTTACAGGAGCAGTTTCAGCAGACAGACTGGAGTCTCTTTGCTACGATGAGTCAGCCTACAGGGAGGAGATCCAGCACCTGACAGCCTGGTGTGCCAACAATAACCTCGTCCTCAACTCCAAAAAGACGAAGGAGATTATTGTTGACTTCAGGCAGACCAGAGGAGGCAGTCATACCCCCATCCATATAAACGAGACTGAAGTGGAGCGCGTCTCCAGCTATAAATTCCTCGGAGTACATATCTCGGAGGGTTTGTCCTGGTCCCTCAACACCTCCAAGCTGATCAAAAAGGCACAGCAGCGCCTTTACTTCCTGAGGAGGCTCAAGAAAGCCCACATGTCCCCCCGGATCCTGACCAACTTTTACCGCTGTACCATAGTGAGTATCCTGACCACCTGCTTCACGGTATGGTACAGCAGCTGCACTGCTGCGAACAGGAAGGCACTACAACGGGTGGTGAAAACCGCGCAGCACATCATCGGTGCCCCGCTCCCTGTCATGGATGCCCTCCACCGAAAACGGTGGCTGAGACGGGCTGGGAAGATCATCAAAGACCCCTCACACCCCAACTGTTTTCCCTCCTCCCATCAGGGAGGCGGTACAGGAGCCTCAGGTCACGTACTAGTAGGATGAGGAACAGCTTCTACAATAATACAATTACACTGCTGAACTCGGAGTCCCGCCGATAGATTTCTCTGGTCCCTCCATCCCCATTGTTTAATTATTCTGTATTTTTTGATTATTCTGTATCTTCTCTCTTTCTATTTTTTTTTATTTCTTTATGCACAACTACTACGGACTGACGCAAAACTGCATTTCGTTGTACTCATACTTGTATTTGTGCGATGACATTAAAGTTGAATTGAATTGAATAAACTTCCTGAAGATTTAAGACTTGCCTCAACTTTGACCACTTTTAAAACAAGACTGAAAACTTTTATGTTTACTTTAGCTTTCAGGTAAATCTTAACTACATTGCACTTTTAACTTTTGCACTTTTTATAATGCATTTTTAACTTTGCTTTTATGTTGTTGTAATTTTTCTATTTTATTTCATTTTATTATTTCATTTTATTGTATGACGTGTTTTTAAGTGACGCACTTTGAGTCTGCCTCGTGTATGAAATGTGCTATATAAATAAAGTTGCCTTGCCTTTCCCTGAATATAAAATAAAATCATGTGTGATTGGAAATTTTGGTTGATTTGCCAAAATGATAATCCAAATTGGTTCCATAGATATTTACAACAGAAACGCTGTAACAAATATATTTGCACTACCACAATACATAGACTACTGTGCATCTTGAAGGCCATGGTCGTTCGAGAAACCAGACGAAAAAATATTACTGTTTTTTAAAGAATATCTTAGCTCCCCGAGTCGGTTCAGTGATATGGTCGTTTTGCAATCAGCGCTTTCCTTCGGCTTGGAAAGGAGGGTCAGTTGTAGAGAAAACCTGTATCAAATGCATGGGTGAAATTAAACAAATTTCGCAACCAGCTATCGTCTGATCGAACCGACCGTATCATCTATATTCTGCTTTCCAATAGGAAACATATTCAGGGTAATAGGGGAAATTGTAAATAATATGCAGTTTCAACAATGCCAACCACTTGAATGGGTTTGTAACTGACGGTGCAGGGTATAAAGGCCAGGCGGTTATGTTGAACTTGGTTATATTGGTTACATTAAAGCTGGGATATTGTGCACTGCACTGTACAGTGCGAAAGCACGGCAGACAAAAACATAGAAACATAGAAATTAGGTGCAAGAGTAGGCCATTCGGCACTTCGAGCCTGCACCGCCATTCAATATGATCATGGCTGATCATCCAACTCAGTATCCCGTACCTGCCTTCTCTCCATACCCCCTGATCCCCTTAGCCACAAGGGCCACATCTAACTCCCTCTTAAATATAGCCAATGAACTGGCCTCAACTACCCTCTGTGGTAGAGAGTTCCAGAGATTCACCACTCTCTGTGTGAAAAAAGTTTTTCTCATCTCGGTTTTAAAGGATTTCCCCCCTTATCCTTAAGCCGTGACCCCTTGTCCTGGACTTCCCCAACATCGGGAACAATCTTCCTGCATCTAGCCTGTCCAACCCCTTAAGAATTTTGTAAGTTTCTATAAGATCCCCTCTCAATCTCCTAAATTCTAGAGAGTATAAACCAAGTCTATCCAGTCTTTCTTCACAAGACAGTCCAGACATCCCAGGAATCCGTCTGATGAACCTTCTCTGCACTTCCTCTATGGCAATAATGTCCTTCCTCAGATTTGGAGACCAAAACTGTACGCAATACTCCAGGTGTGGTCTCACCAAGACGCTGTACAACTGCACTAAAACCTCCCTGCTCCTATACTCAATCCTTTTGCTATGAATGCTAACACACCATTCGTTGTCTTCACTGCCTGCTGCACCTGCATGCCTACTTTCAATGACTGGTGTACCATGACACCCAGGTCTCGTTGCATCTCCCCTTTTCATAATCGGCCTCCATTCAGATAATAGTCTACTTTCCTGTTTTTGCACCAAAGTGGATAAACTCACATTTAGCCACATTATACTGCATCTGTCATGCATTTGCCCACTCACCCAGCCTATCCAAGCCACCTTGCAGCCTCCTAGCATCCTCCTCACAGCTAACACTGCCCCCCAGATCGGGTCATCCGCAAACTTGGAGATGTTGCATTCAATTCCCTCGTCCAAATCATTAATATATATTGTAAATAGCTGGGGTCCCAGCACTGAGTCTTGTGGTACCCCACTAGTCACTGCCTGCCATTCTGAAAAGGACCCGTTAACTCCTACTCTTTGCTTCCTGTCTGCCAGCCAGTTCTCGATCCACATCATTACTGAACCCCCATACCGTGTGCTTTAAGTTTGTATACTAATCTCTTATGTGGGACCTTGACGAAAGCCTTCTGAAAGTCCAGATATAACACATCCACTGGTTCTCCCTTATCCACTCTACTAGTTACATCCTCGAAACATTATATAATATTCGTCAGACATGATTTACCTTTCGTAAATCCATGCTGACTTTGTCCAATGATTTCACCACTTTCCAAATGTGCTGCTATCCCATGTTTAATAACTGACTCTTGCAGTTTCCCCACTACCGATGTTAGATTAACTGGCCTGTAATTCCCTGTTTTCTCTCTCCCTCCCTTTTTAAAAAGTGGGGTTACATTAGCTACCTCAGGAATTGCTCCAGAATCTAAAGAGTTCTGAAAAATTATCTCTAATGCATCCACTATTTCAAGGGCTACTTCCTTAAGTACTCTGGGATGCAGCATATCTGGCCCTGGGGATTTATCGGCCTTTAATCCATTCAATTTACCTAAAACCACTTCCCGGCTAATCTGGATTTCACACAGTTCCTCCATCTATTTTCTGCTATAGGAAGGAACTGCATATGTTGGTTTACACCGAAGATAGAGGCAAAATGTTCATGTTGGTATAACTCAGCGGGACAAGCATCATATTTTGGATAGAACAAATTTTCTGTTCGAGACACTTCTTGTGAAGAAACATCACCCGTTCTTCTATCCAGAGATGTTGCCTGTCTCGCTGAGTTACTCCAACGTTATGTGTCCATCTCCTTTTTGGCGCCGGTCCTGATTTGCCCTGTTTTTGTTCCCGTGCTTCAGGTCCCGAAAATAATTCCGAGAAAAAAACTCGATCCGAAACGTCTCCAATCCAATTTGTGCGTAGATGTTGCCTGGGCCGCCGAGTTACACCAGCATGGTGTATCTATCTTCAGCATTAGATGGGAGGATAAAGTTGTAATGGGAACCTGAGAGGCTCCTGCTTCACACAGGCTGGTGGGTAGACGTTGGTGGATGTGCTGAAACGATTATCGGGGTCTTTGGCTGGAGTAAATTTCGGAATATCTTCGTTGTAAAGCAGCATCTACAGTTTATTTCTACATATCTACACATCTGCACGTGATAATGTTACTCTTGTGACCTACTACTATATGTTGGTCATAATAGCCGGGCAACAACAAATAAAAAACGGATGATGACAAACATCTGGCGAGACAGTTGCCAAAATTCGACTGGATTACAAATAATCTCCATCAGTTTCGGAATATGGCTCAAGTACAAATGACGAAGGAGACATTGATCTCACAATCATGTGACCGTGGGTACATATGATGAGCGTTTGACGGCACTGGTCCTGGACCCGGTGGAGCTTAGAAGGATGAGGGGGACTTATTGAAACGTATAAACCAGTGAAAGGCTTGGATAGAGTGAATGTAGAGAGGATGTTTCCACTCGTGGGAGATGTAGGACGAGAGGTCGTAGATTTAGAATTAAAGGACGTTCCTGCAGAAAGGAGATGAGGAGGTTTTACTTTAGTCAGAAGGTGGTGAAACTGTGGATGTCTTTGCCACAGAGGGACATGGAGGCCAAGTCTGTGAATATATTTCAGGCAGAGATGGATAGATTATTGTTTAGTACAGGTGTCAGAGATTATGGGGGGGGGGGGCAAGTCAGCGGGCTTAGTAGGGAGAGATAGACAGCCTTGATTGAATGTGTAGTATGCAATACAGATGCTGGTTTAAAAATAAGGTAGACACAAAATGCTGGAGCAACTCAGCGGGACAGGCAGCATCTCTGCAGAGAAAGAATGGGTGACGTTTCTGGTCGAGACCATTCTTCAGAAGTTCTTCTGAAGGAGCGTCTCGACCCGAAATATCGCCCATTCATTCGCTCCAAAGATGACGTCTGTGTCGTGGAGTTACTCCAACATTTTGTGCCTAGCCATGATTGCAGGGCGGAATAGATTTGATGAGCCAAATGGCCTCATTCTGCGAAAATCACATGATCTTTTCATCTTATGAACATCTCTGTGTGCTGGTTGGCTTTTACTACGAATTGCGGAGGGGCGGTCATGTTTCAGTCGCTGAACACATATGCAAATATGATATGAAGAATGGTGTATTATTGGCACGTGTACTCAGATACAGTGAAACGGGTAAATTTTGTGTGCGTGCTATCCAGATACATCAACCCGTACTATGCATGAGTACAACTCAGTTATCGTCAATACAAGAGGTAGTGCAACGAGAACAATACCAGAGAGTAAAATATAATGTTACATCAGTGCATCGTTACGCTTCCAAAGAGAAAACGACCACAATGAGGAAGGTTGGAAGATCGGAACTATGCGCTGGTTTTGCGGGCGACCAGCCAGTAGTGTGAGAACGGAGGTAACGCAACGGTACCCGCGGCCGCTGGTTTTCTAACTTTTCTATCTTCTTTCTGCACGACAAGAGTGTATCGTATAAGTGTATAAGACGTTGATTAGATCACATTTGGAGTATTGTGTTCAATTCTGGGCACCATGTGATAGGTATGATGTTTTTAAGGTGGAAAGGGTACAGAGAAGATTGATGGGCATGTTGCCAGGAGTAGATGGTCTGAGCTATAGGGAGAGACTGAGTAGGCTGCGGCTTTATTTCTTGGAGCGCGGAAGGACGAGTGGTTACCTTATAGTGCTATATAAAATCACGAGAGGAATAGATCCTGCAGATCCAAAGAGTCTCTTGCCCACAGGGAATGGAAGACGAGGACCAGAAGACATAGTTTTAAGGTGAAGGTAAAAGATGTAGTAGGAATCTGACAGGTAACTATTTTACACAAAGGGTGGTGGGTGTATCGAACAAGCAGCCAAAAGAGGTAATTAGGGCAGTGACTCTCCCAACATTTATGAAACAGTTAGACAGGTACAGGGATCGGACAGGTTTGTAGGTATTTGTACCAAAGCTGGGACGAGCGTCGCTGGGCCAAGTCGGCCCGTGTGGGCAAGTTTTGCCGAAGGGCATGTTTCCACGCCGTTTCACGTTTGACTCCAAGAGGGAAAGACCGGAATGAAGTACCCTTGATCCATCTGTGTATCATCTGCATATAATTCCCACTTGAGAGTATGGTCCGAAGTTTCATTCATTTGAGACTCTCAATGAAATCTGTGAGTTAAAAGTAATCTGTCAAAGCCGAGACTGCGGGGAACTGTCGTCATTTGTTGTTTTCTTTGCAAATTTCACAATGTAGTTTTGCAATATCACTCCCTCTGGAGATCCTGTCATTTTTTTTTTTCAATGTCCCTATTTTTGGAAGATGTTGCAAACTTGCCAAGATCTGATCAGGTACAAAAACTCTGGGATTGTGAATGCGCGCGACACAATGTCGATCGCTTGCTTGCAACAAGGATGTACACCCCGTGTATCACAGACAACGCGGGAGCGATATTATAGCGTGGAGAAGATATTGTACCCGATCATTGCAGTAATTGGAGTACCCGGTATGTAACAGCAACGTTTAAAATTTACCCACTCTCCGGCGCTGTTCGTTTTTTGGCAAAAAAAACCCATAGAAAGCTAGAAACATCGAAAACAATGCAGGAGTAGGCCATTCAATATGATCATGTCTGATCTTCCAAAATCAATACTCCGTTCATAATTTCTCCCCATATCGTTAATTTCATAATATCCCTTGATACCGTTAACGCTAAGTACTGTATCTAACTCTCATTTGAGTACATTCAGTGAATTGGTCTCCATTGCCTTCTGTGGCAGAGAATTCTACAGATTCAAATCTCTTTGGGTGAAAACGTGTTCCTTCATCTCAGTCCAAAACGCCGACCCCTTATTCTTAAAATGTGACCCCTGGTTCTGGCACCCCCAACATCGGGAACATTTCCCCGCATCTTGCCTGTCCAATGCCTTAAGAATGTTTGTTTCTATACGATTCCCTCTCATCCTTGCAGTGAATTGAAACCCAGTCGATCCATTATTTCCATCATATGTTCGTCCCGCAATCCCGGGAATTAACCTGCTTCGGGAAATTAACGCTGCACTCTCTGGATAGCAAGAATGTCCTTCCGCAAATTAGGAGATCAAAACTCCACATAATAGTCCAGCTGTGGTGTCGCCGTGGCCATGTGTACCTGCAGTAGGGCCTCATTGCTCCAATGCTCAAATCCTCTCGATATGAAGGCCAACGTGCCATTTGCTTTCCTCACTGCCTGCTATGTCTGTATGCTTACTTTCAGTGTTTAATGTACATTGATACTCTGGCCTCGTTGCACCTCTCCTTTACCTGACACCATTCAGATAATAATCTGCCTTATTGTTCTTGAATGAACGGTTTACAAGGTGCCCTTGTCGGCCTCCCGACCCTTACGGCGTCATTTGTTAACTGCCCACTACTGTTTAAAAGATGGAACTGTATTTGATATATATACATAAATGTTCGATTAATGTAAGACATAACTTAATTCAATTTAACATTTTAACACAGATTATATTATTCAAAAACTAGACTGAATAAATGGTATCCAAATACTTCTCCCATTTGTGACAAATGTTCATCTCAAAATGCCACTATAACACATTATTTTGTTTCCTGCATAAAACTTCATAAATTCTGGAGCGGTATCTTTGAAATATTTACAAAATTATTCAAGTTAAAAATGGAGCCTAACACTGAAATGATTATGCTTGGAGTAACGGGAGACGCGAATAAATTTAACACATTTCAAAACTCATTTTTTAATTATGGGTTAATAATGGCAAAAAAACCTATCCTTAAATTTTGGGAAAATACACCCATACCAACGCTTAAAACGTTGGACACAGCACATATTGAAGACATGTAATTCCTCCTAACAGATAAACCAGACCAATTCTTAACGAGTTGGTCCCCATTTCTCGACTTCTTGGAAGCATATGGTGCAACAAAATCGTAAAAACCAATTGTTTCAGGACTGGTGAAAGATGGTCAAGAATATAAATACCCATCTACTATCTCATACGTTCTACTCTTTCTCTTTCTCTCTCCCTTTTTTTTAATTTAAAAAAATGTTTCTCCTCACTTACTCTTTTTCACACACCATACTTCACATATTTTTCTATTTTCTATTGTCTACTCTCTCTTTCTCTCTTTTATTATTTTTAAAACATGAAGCTGTACATAAAATGTAACATGCCAATAAATATTTGGCACCTTAAGGTGCCACATTACTGTACTTACTTCTAATACATTTTTTTAAAGATGGAAATGTACAGCAAAGGTGGTTTTCCCTTGGATCCACAATGTCCGTGAACCGGATAAATTGATCTGATCTCCCACCATGTGATCTACAGTACATCCCTCCATGTCCTGTTGATTCATTTGCTCAACTAAAAGTTTCTTAATGCGCTTGTCGTTTCTGATTCAACACCACCCCTGACAGCGTGTAGGAGACATCCACTATTCTCTGCGTAAAGAGCATGCCCCCTCCCCAACATGCCATTTAAATGTTACTACCCTCACATAAACGTTATGCAGAGTAGGCTTTGACATTTCCATCCAATGAAATAGGTTCAAATAGGTTATGAAGGTCTATCCTATCTATGCCTCATAATTGTAAATTATTCTGTTGGGTCTCAATCTCAACCTCCGACGTTCAGAGACAATATTCAAGGAGGGCCAAACTGATTTTATAGCTCTTATCCTCTAATAAAGGAGCATTCTGGTGATCCACCTCTGCACGCTCCCCAATTTTGACAAATGAACACAATACTTCAACGCAACCAAACCAACCATAAGGCGGCAACATGATCGCCTGACTCATACTCAATGCGCCAATCGCTGCAGGCATCGTATCGTATGCCTTCTTTGCCACTCCATCTACCTGTCTTGCCTCGTTGGACAGCAAGCCCCCACGGACTATCAGTGTTGTTAAGGATCCCTGTTTGCAGCTCATCGGATCGCCCAGCGTAAGGCTTTTCCAGGCAGAAAAGCGGACTAGTAAACACATTATTGGTGGCTCCCGCGTTTTACCGTCCTGTAAGCTGCTTAAACTATTTGGTGCTTTGGCAGCCTAATTCAATTCATATATGTTTTATGTAGCTTCGTTCACTTTGTGAAAGGCTATCATAAAACAAAACTAGATTTGCAGAACTGACTGATAATAGAACATCGTCTAACTTTGGAGTATTTTTGCAGTTTTGGTCTCTCTCATATAGGAAGGAGGTGGATCATAGAGATGGTGCAAAGTCGGTTTATCAAAATACTATCCAATACAAGGTATTTTCTCTCACGAGAAATTGGACATATAGAATGTATTGTTCTGTCGGAAGTGACGGGTGCTGAGGAGAGACCTGACCTGAATTACATACATTGGTGATGTAATACATATAAAGTTGATAGGCAGAAGTTTTACCCCAAGGTTGAAATGTCAAAAACTAGACGGCACAACATTAATTGAGAGTGCCTACATTTAAAGGGAAAGTACGAAGGAGACAGAAGGAGGGGAAAGACGTGATCATATGCAAATGAGACGCAGGAGATAGGAGGGCAAAATTAGGAGAAGTGGATAACTACGGGTGACTGTTGGAATGTGGTAGATTTTGGGACAATTGGGAGCGCACGTGTGTTACGGGAGGGTAGCACCATTTAGTCTTGGATTGTCTTGGATTGTTTTTCTGTGGAATAAGGTACGACATTGTGAGAGGCATGGAGAATGTACATATTGATTAAGGTGTAGACATTGCGTTAAATAGGTATGTTACCATACTTACCTTCAGCGGCGCTGCAGTTCTGCCACTGGCCGTGTGCGCGACTTTGGCGCCATGGATGGGAGGGGAGGCGGAATTAATGCCGTGTTCTCCTGCCTGTCGGAGTCGATCTTTCTCAGGCTGCTAAACTGCTGCAGAAAAATCGCTGCGACATCCGTTCTCGGAAGTTTTTTTTTAATCGCTGGAAAATTTAATCGTTGGAGTAAAATAAATCTTTACTTCTAACGCCGACAACGGGACGGCTGTCGCGTAGAAACAAAACGTAGGTAAGTCGTTTATTTACATAAAAACTTGCTTCTTAGGATTACTTAAATCTAAATTGCATTGGCAAAAATGTAAGTATGGCCCATATGAACCGGCAGTGTTTTTCCTGCCGATATGGATTTCAAATTCACCGCAACCGCAACGATCGCATTCCAATCGATCGCGTTCCACAAAATCGCACTCGCAAGATGATTTAAATGCCCATTAATTTACGATAATTAAACAATACATTCCTTCCATTTGGCCTATAATTTCATGACAACGAGATTTAAAAATCATGTTATATTATGAATTCTTGTGTGAATGTTATTTGGACACTTAGGCTATTTAAAATGTTCACCTTTTCTTAAGAAATGGATAGATGTTTAGATCTAGTAAATGAATTTTGTAATTTGCTACAATTAGGTAACGAACTAATTATATGCTTTCATTTCAGGTCATCCAAGTAAGAGAATGCTTCATCTATAATAACTGACAATTTCATTCAGTTCTCTTAATTTTTTAGAACGTTGTCGGCTGGATCACAGCTTTTGAGTTAAGTCAATGGAAAAGCAATAGGGAACAATATGCTAATTTCCGAGTATGCAAATGGCCATAATCTTTTCATAATGAAGCTATGAAAGTGAATGAGGTGTCGAATTAAAACTCGTTTTATGCTTTATCTGATGGGATAAATTGCAGGCACGATTTTTTAAAACATTGCTACCTTAAGGTGAACGAGGCAACGTTGAAATACATTTTTGCACTGTGACTGTTGCTGTATAGAACGCTCTGCCATGATTGGTTTGTAAGGCGAATATGATAGTGGCGTTTAAGAAACTTCGAGGAGCTTCGCTGTTCCATTCTATTAAGGAATGGTTAGATATGTAAGACCTGTAGAAAGATGAGATACATACACACATTGTCGCCGAAAGGCATGTCTCTGCGCTGTTCCTTTCTTGGTTCTAAGTCTAGATGCTGGATATGTGTAGCCCCTTCTATAATATCATTGCCCGTCCGGTGGCATCAACTCTCCAATGACTTTCTAGATGAGAAATAGGAGCCTCTCTCTGGAACCGGGGGTAGTCCACCCCCCCCCCCCCCCCCCCCCCCAGTTCAGGCACCAGTCTTACTGTCTCCGATTACAATCTATCACTGTCCCGCCCAATCACCTGTCATCAGTCTGAAGAAGGGTCCCGACCGGAACGTCACCCATTCCTTCTCTTCAATATGCTGCCTGTTCTGCTGACGTACTCCAACATGTTGTGTCTAACGCCGGAATATATGGTTTCAGATATCTACATAAGCCTTGTCTTTTTTTTTAACTTCTAGTCAATTTAATAGCGATCGTGATCCTATCGCGGGGGAAATGTGGTCTCTCCACCTGCACGACTCGCTACCTGGTGGCCATGGCAGCAGCGGATCTGCTAGTCATTGTCGCTGAAATCATATTACGTCAGATCCACTCTTACTACTTCCCGGTGAATTTCCTGGACTTCACCGCCGTGTGCATTCTACGCCGTCTGCTACGCCGTGTCTCCACGGACTGTTCCGTTTGGTTCACCGTCGCGTTCACCTTCGACCGCTATGTCGCTATTTGCTGCCAGAAGCTGAAAACAAAATATTGCACCCGGCAAACAGCGGCTGCGGTTCTCGCAATCATCGGCGTTCTGTTCTGTCTGAAAAACATTCCATTCTCATTCACATTTCAGGCGGGACAGATAATCGATAACGTATCATGGTTCTGTTACTTTAAACCCAGTTATTTCATTGAGCCTGGTTGGGTGGGATTGGACAGCTTCGATAGGATTTTAACTCCTATCCTCCCTTTCGTTGTAATCCTGCTTCTCAACGCTCTGACAGTCCGCCACATTGTAGTAACCAGTCGGGTCCGTAAAGAACTGAGAGGGCAGTCCAAAGGGAAGAAGTGCAGTGACCCGGAGATGGAAAGCAGGCGGAGATCAATGGTTTTGCTTCTCACGCTATCCGCCAGCTTCATCCTCCTATGGCTGACTAACGTTGTAGATTTTTTCTATTATCAGATCAAAAAATCAGAGTATAACGATCATGAAGACATTTTTCACGAAGTAGGTTCTTTGCTAAAGAATCTTAGCTGCTGCACGAACACTATTATTTACGCTGTCACCCAGTCCAAGTTTAGGAGCAGATGATAAGCGCTGTAAAATATCCTGTCACCTCCTTGTTTCGGTTCATCAATAAAGTCGTGTCCTAAGCGAAACCAAAAGGGCATTACAATATCCGAGGTGCAGATTTCGGCCCGGATATTCGGCCGCATTTGTCATGGAACCACATATCGGCTGTATGCAAAATAGGCGTCATATCTTCTGTGATCTCCGACCAATCAACATATCTGCTGCCCTCGCAATTGTGGCGCCACTGATAGAACATCTCTGCAAACTATGCCGGATGCCAACGGGACCGGCATCGTCCCCTGCGATACAACACCCAATTTTAATCGGCGATGTACTGAACAATTTCCGCTGCCACCAATCCCTCCCAGTTTCCGATGGGCCCCAACATTCATGGATGTGACTACGGTGAATAGAAGGCGGTGCAGAAAAGGCGCATTAGATCGCTAATTGGGGCGAGGCGCTGTGATAATTTGTTGACGGTTGTAGTTAAAGAGAGATATATTCTTGATTAGTACGAGTGTCAGGGGTTATGGGGAGAAGGCATGACAATGAGGTTAGAAGGCGGGATAGATGAGCTATGAATGAATGTAGACTTGATGGGCCGAATGGTAAAACTCTGCGCATATAACCGTATGAACTTATTACGTTACTTTCGACACTTTAGAATTCAGAACGAGTTTCTCATGACAGGTAGAAGAATGAGCAAGCCTATTTTGCAGCTTTATAATATTTTGTTATGCAGAAATTGGATTATTGTGCGTAGTTCTTGTAACCCTATTAAAGATGGAATAAGGAGTCTCTGGAGCGTGTGCTGAAGAGGTTTTCAGAATGTTGCAAGCATTGGAGGGTATTATCTCTAAGCAGATTGTGGATACATGTGGATTGTTTGCTCAGGAGTTCAGGACACGATACTTGGCAGAACTTGCATAGGTCATTCCGCCTAAACACTCCTAAATATCGACGAGACTAAGCGCAGGCTCCCAGATCCTTTCTTTGAACGCCTCCGCAATTCCGCCAGAACCTACCTGATTGCACGTTTGCTAAAAACTTTAACTCCCCCTCCCTTCCCTGCACTGACCGTTCTGTCCTGGGCCCGCTCCATAGTCAGAGTGAGGCCCAGCGCCAAGTGGGGGAACAGCATCTCATATTTGTCTCTAAAAGTTTACACCCCAACGTTACGAACTTCTCTAACTTCAAGTAACCATTGTCCTCTCTCTCTCCATTTCTCCCCTTCCAAGTTCATCGACCGGTCTTACTATCTCCGGGTACTTTTTATCTCTGTTTGCAATATTATTGCGTTCTCCAGTCTCTTCTTCTTCTTCTTTCGTGTGGCTTGCACAGCTTAAAGTTGTAGGACAACTTATTCTATTTGCTCTTCAGTTTGTGCACGTCTAGTTGATTGCATTAGTCGAAACAGGGCGGACCACGTGAAGGTTGCAATCTTCCACCCCTTCTCCCAGCTACAACGATCTATTCGACATTTCCTTGAACTCCATTCTCTGTGTCCTGTTTTCACACCTTCACGCTTCCTTATCTATGTATATCCCTCCCCACTGACGTCAGGCTGAAGAAGGGTCTCGACCCCAAAGGCCACCCATTCCTTTCATCCAGAGATGCTGACTGTCGCGATGAGTTAGTCCAGCATTGTGTATCATAGAAACATAGCAACATAGAAAATAGGTGCAGGAAGAGGCCATTCGACCCTTCGAGTCAACATCGCCATTCATTACGATCATGGCTGATCGTCCCCAATCAATACCCCATGCCTTCCCTTCTCCCCATATCCTTTGATTTCATTAGCCCCTGGAACTCTATCTAATTCTCTCTTAATTCCACTCTGTGGCAGGGAATTCCACACGTATCCACCTGCACGCGATTGCCCCATAACCATCTAAACGTTTCCTGTCCACCTGCACATCCAAATGCATTTGAAATGCTGCTGTCGTACATGTCTGATCTAGCGACTCTGGCAATACCCTGATCTACTGTCTGAACAATTGACTACAGTTTTCTATTGCATCTTGGTCTTCTCACATTAAACGAATATCACCTGGGTCTTAATTCCCCTATTCTGGATACATGACTCCCTGTATTCACCCTATCATTTACCGTCATGATTTATACACCTTTCTCAGAACACTTCGAGCTTTCTACGTTCCAATGAATAAAGAGCTATCCTGTCGAACATCTCAGTTATAGCTCAGGCCCCGAAGACCTGCCAGCATCCCCGTAAATCCTCTTTGCACCCGTTCCAGCCAACAACACCCTTCTTGTGGCAGGGTGAAAAAGCTGAGCAAAGTGACAATGTGTTATACAACAGCAATATAATAACTCAACATATTCTCAATACTCTGGTTGATGAAGGCAGGTGTACCGAAAACGTTTTGACCACACAGCCTATTTGTGACTCCACTCGCGTGACAATATGCACCTGCACTCTTAGATCGTCTGCTCCACCACACACCCCCACGGCCCCGTCATGCCCTGTACAAAAATACTCCCATATTTATCTTGCAAAGTGCCTAAACCTCGCACTTATCTGCATTAAATGCTCTTAACACTTCCCCGGTCGGCTTGTCCAGCTGATCAATACCTTTCTGCAATTTTTGATGATCAACTTCTCTGCATCTTACCAATGCCTTGTGCATTCTCATCCAAATTGTTGATGATAAGGCAAACAGCAGCAAGCCCATTAATCGTACTAATGTCAGTGGAGTGGGTGGTACAGAGATCCAATGTAGACGGAGACAGTATGACTGGTCGGTGAACTGGGAAGGGATGGGAATAGATATATTAGGGCCAGCAATGGCTACTTGAAGTTAGATAAGTCAATGTTCATACGATGTGGGGAAAAAGACGTAAGCAAAATACGAGTGCTGTTCCTCCAATTTACGCTGGGTCACTCTCTGACAATGGAGAAGGCATGAATGAAAAGATACTTGGACTTTGGATGAACAGGAAGGTGCTAACTATGATCAGAAATAAAGGAAACGTATTTGATAATTGATAATTTGATAAATTTAAATGAGACAATGTTTCAAATTAAATAAAAGAATCAAATGCTCGCATGCTTCGCGACCGATGAAAGGGCGAAGAACTGCTGCAGCAGGTTGGAGAAAAGAAAGTCAATAGGGGTTTTCAAAGCATGAAGCTATCCACTGCGAAAGCAGGACAATCAGATAAATAATATACTTAGAGACAGTAGTCGTCTTAATTAACGTTGTTCTCTTTTCCATTATAGATGAGGCTCTCACTAGGATCCCCTCGATGTCCGCAGCTCCATATAATAACCACATATAATTACAGCACGGTAAACAGGCCATCTCGACCCTTCTAGTCCGTGCCGAACACATAATCTCCCTAGTCCCATATACCTGCGCTCAGACCATAACCCTCCATTCCCTTCCCATCCATATAACTATCCAATTTATTTTTAAGTGATAAAAACGAACCTGCCTCCACCACCTTCACTGGAAGCTCATTCCACACAGCTACCACTCTCTGAGTAAAGAAGTTCCCCCTCATGTTACCCCTAAACTTCAGTCCCTTAATTCTCATGTCATGTCCCCTTGCTTGTATCTTCCCTACTCTCAGTGGGAAAAAGCTTTTCCACGTCAACTCTGTCTATCCTCTCCATCATTTAAAAAACCTCTATCAAGTCCCCCTTAACCTTCTGCGCTCCAAAGAATAAAGCCCTAACTTGTTCAACCTTTCTCTGTAACTTAGTTGCTGAAACCCAGGTAACATTCTAGTAAATCTCCTCCAGATCCCTCTGTTCACCTACATTCTTCAATTCCCTACCATTTACCATGTACCCCGCTCTTATTTTCCTCCCCCAACCGTAACAAGGCCAGAGTCCCCTTGGTCGTCACCTTCCACCCCATCTGACGTCACATACAGCATATAAATGTCAAACATTTCGCCACCTCATTTAAAGGCCGCGTGACATTCCAGCGCCCGCCGGTGGCTCCAACATTGTGACTGTTGGGGCCTGGGCGCGGGTCCGTACATCGCCCGGCGCGGCCTTAAACGGCCGTGGGACTTACCTCCGCCCGCTTCGAAATCGGGAGAGAAATGGTGCAGGGAGAGAAAAGACTTTGCCGTCCATCGCAGTGAGGAGGAGATTCATTGTGATGGATGTTTGTGTAAATTGAATTGTTTGTATGTCTTGTAGGAATTGTTTTTGTTTGTATGGCTGTGGAAACTGAGTTTTGTTTGAGCCTCACTGAGGTTCAAATGACATGTAATAAATATTGTATCTGCTCCCCACTGCTCTAGCTCGTCCATCTGTCGCTGCCCCCCCCACCCCCGCACATTCAACTCCACTTCCTTCAGTAAAATCCAATAATCAGTGCCAGAAGTCACACCAAATGTATCCCTCGTAGATTCACTTCTATCTGGAGTCAAGAACCGGCCAATCAGGAAATTATTTTCTGCTGTAGGAAGGAACTGCAGATGTTGGTTTACACCGAAGATGGAGGCAAATGTTGGTGTAACTCAGCTGGACAAGCATCAGACTTGGATAGAAGAAATAGGTGAAATTTCAAGTCGAGACACATCTTGTGACGAAACATTACCCATTCTTCTATTCAGAAATGTTGCCTGTCCCGCTGAGTTACTCCAACTTTATGTATCTATCTCCTTGTTGCCGCCGGTCCTAATTTGTCCCGTTTTTCCCGAGCTTCATGCCCCTTCCGACAATCATTCTGGGAAAAGATCTCGATCCGAAACGTCTCCAATCCATTTTCTGCGGAGATGCTGCCTGGACCGCCGAGTTACACCAGCATGTTGTGTCGATCTTCAGCATTGGATTGGAGATAAACGATGTAGTGGGAACCTGAGGGGCTCCTGCGTCACACAGGGTGGTGGGTAGACGTTGTTGGATGTGCTGAAACGATTGTCGGGGTCCTTGGATGGAGTAAATTTCGGAATATCTTCGGTGTAAACCAGCATCTACAGTTCCTTTCTCACATATCTACACCTCTGCACGTGATGATGTTACTTGTGTGACCTGCTACTATATGTTGGTCATAATAGCCGGGCAACAACAAATAAAAAACGAATGACGACAAACATTTGGTGTGACAATTGTCAAAGACTGGATTACAAATAATTTCCATCAGTTTCGGAATATCACTCAAGTACCAATGGCCAAGGAGACATTGATCTCACAATCATGTGACCGTGGGTACATATGATGAGCGTTTGATGGCACTGGTCCTGAACCTCATTGAAACGTACAGAACATTAAAAGGCTTCGATACAGTGAATGTGGAGAGGATGTTTCCACTCTTGGGAGATCTAGGACGAGAGGTCATATCATCCGAATTAAAGGACGTTCCTACAGGAAGGTGATGAGGAGGTTTTACTTTAATCGGAGGGTGGTGAAACTGTGGATGTCTTTGCCACAGAAGGACCTGGAGGCCAAGTCAGTGAATATATTTCAGGCAGAGATAGATAGATTCTTGATTAGTGCATGTGTCAGAGATTAAGGGGGTAAAGCAAGTGAACGTGCTTAGTTGGGAGAGAGAGACAGCCGTGATTGAATGTGTAGTAACGAACTACAGATGCTGGTTTCCATTGAAGGTAGACAAAAAATGCTGGAGTAAATCAGCGGGACAGGCAGCATCTAGGGAGAGAAAGAATGGGTGACGTTTTTGGTCGAGACCATCCTTCAGTTCTTCTGAAGAAGTATCTCGACCCGAAACGTCACCCATTCTTTCTCTCCAAAGATGACGTCTGTGTCGTGGAGTTACTCCAACATTTTGTGTCTAGCCATCATTCTAGGGCGGAATAGATTTGATGTGCCGAATGGCCTAATATGAATAACGGTATATTATTGGCACGTGTACTGAAATAAAGAGAAAAGGGTGAAGTTTGCGTGTGTGCTACCCACCTGCATCAACCCGTACTATGCATGAGTACAACCCAGTTACAGTCAATGCAAGAGGTAGTGCAACGAGAACGATACCAGTGAGCAAAATCTAATTTCACAGCATTGCATCGTTGCGCTTCCAAAGAGAAAACGCCCACAATGAGGATGGTTGGAAGATCGGAACTACGCGCTGGTTTTGCGGAGGAACTGCCAGTTGTGCGGGAACGCAGGTGACGCAACTGTCCCCGAGGTCGCTGGTTTTCTAAAATGCCTATCTTCTGCGTCCATTTAAGCGTAAGGGGGGAATCTTTTAGGACCGAAATGAGAAAAATATTTTTCACACAGAGAGTGGTGAACCACTGGAATTTCCTCTCACAGAAGGTAGTTGAGGCCAGTTAATTGGCTAAATTTAAAATGGAGTTAGATGTGGCCCTTGTGGCTAAAGGGATCAGGGGGTATGGAGAGAAGGCAGGTACAGGATACTGTTGGATGATCAGCCATGATCACATTGAATGGCGGTGCAGGCTCGATGGGCCGAATTGCCTACTCCTGCACATATTTTCTATGTTTATATGAATATATGCACGACAAGATTATAGCGTATAAGTGTATAAGACGTTGATGAGATCACATTTGGAGTATTATGTTCAGTTCTGAGCACCATGTGATAGGAATGGTGTCAAGGTGGAAAGATTGATGAACATGTTGCCATGACTAGAGGGTCTGAGCTATAGGGAGAGATTGAGTAGGCTGCTGCTTTATATCTTGAAGCGCAGAAGGACGAGTGTTACCTTATAGTGCTATATAAAACATGAGAGGAATACATCGGGCAGATCCACAGAGTCTCTTGCCCAGCGTATGGAATATAATGGAGCAGAATACATAGTTTTAAGGTGAAGGGAAAAGATTTAGTAGGAATCTGAGAGGTACCTATTTTACACAAAGGGTGGTGGGTGTATGGCACAAGCTGCCAGAAGAGATAGTTAAGGCAGGGACTGTCCCAACATTTATAAAACAGTTAGACAGGTACGTGGATAGGACAGGCTTGGAGGTTTTTGTACCAAAGGCGGGCAGATGGGATGAGCGTAGCTGGGACATGTTGGCCGGTGTGGCCAAGTTGTATTACTCTATGATTCCATGATTCTAAGTGGAATGAACGGGATAAAGTACCCTTGGTCCATCTGTGTATCATAGAAACATAAACACATAGAAACATAGAAAATTAGGTATAGGAATAGGCCATTCGGCCCTTCGAGCCTGCACCGCCATTCAATATGATCATGGTTGATCATCCAACTCAGTATCCTGCACCTGCCTTCTCTCCATAGCCCCTGGCCCCTTTACCCACAAGGGCCACCTCTAACTCCTTCTTAAATATAGCCAATGAACTGGCCTAAACTACCTTCTATGGCAGAGAGTTCCGGAGATTCACCACTCTCTGTGTGAAAAATGTGTTTCTCATCACGGTCCTAAAGGATTTCCCCCTTATCCTCAAACTGTGACCTCTTGTCGTGGACTTCCCTAACATCGAGAGCAACCTTCATGCATCTAGCGTGTCCAACCCCTTAAGAATGTTGTAAGTTTCTATAAGATCCCCCCCCCCCCTCAATCTTTTATATTCTAGCGAGTACAAGCCGAGTCTATCCAGTCTTTCCTCATATGAAAGTCCTGCCATCCCAGGAATCAGTCTGGTGAACCTTCCCTGTATTCCCTCTATGGCAACAATGTCTTTCCTCAGATTTGGGGACCAAAACTGTACGCAATACTCCAGGTGTGATCTCACCAATACCCTGTGCAACTGCAGTAGAACCTCCCTGCTCCTATACTCAAATCATTTTGGTATAAATGGTAACATACTATTCGCTTCCTTCACTGCCTGCTGCAACCTGCATGCCTACTTTCAAAGACTGGTGTGCCAAGACACACAGGTCTCGTTGCATCTCCCCTTTTCGTAATCGGCCACCATCTGAAGTGCAGATAATCGGTATCATCTGCACATAATTCCAATTTGGGAGTGTGGTCCGATGTTTCATTCATTTGAGACTCTCAATGAAATCTGCGAGTTAAAAGTAATCTGCCAAAGCCGAGACTGCGGGGTCTGTCGTCATTTGTTGTTTTCTTTGCAAATTTCACAAAGTATCTTTGCACAGTTTTGTAATATCACTCCCTCTAGAGATCCGGTATTTTATTTTCCAAGTCGCTATTTTTAGAGGATGTTGCAAACTCAATATCCTTGTCGAGATCTGATCAGGTACAAAAACACTGGGATTGTGAATGCTCGCGGCTCAATGTCGATCGCTTGCTTGGAACAAGGGTGTGTACTCTGTTTGGCACAGACAATGCGGGAGAAATATTATAGCGTGGAGAAGATACTGTACCCGAACATTGCGGTAATTGGAGTATCCGGTAAGTTACGGCGATGTTTCAAATTTACCAACTTTCTGCAAGAGATGGCGTTGTTCGTTTTTTGGCAAAGGAATGTAGAAAACTAGCAACATCGAAAACAATGCAGGAGGAGGCCATTCGGCCCATTGAGTTTAAGAGGGAACTGCAGATGCTGGAGAATCGAAGGTTACACAAAAAAGCTGGAGAAACTCAGCGGGTGCAGCAGCATCTATGGAGCGAAGGAAATAGGCAACGTTTCGGGCCGAAACCCTTCGACGGTTTTCGGCCCGAAACGTTGCCTATTTCCTTCGCTCCATAGATGATGCTGCACCCGCTGAGTTTCTCCAGCTTTGTTGTGTAACATTCGATCCATTGAGCCGCACCGACATTCAATATGATCATTGCCGACCATCCAAAATCAATACCCCGTTCATGATTTCTTCCCATATCATTAATTTCTCAATTTCCCTTGATTCCGTTCACCCTAAGTACTATATCTAACTCTCATTTGAATACATACAGTGAATTGGTCTCCATTGCCTTCTGTGTCAGATAATTCTACAGATTCAAATCTCTTTGGGTGAAAACGTGTTCCTTCATCTCAGTCCTAAAGACCGACCCCTTATTCTTAAACTGTGACTCCTTGTTCTGTACTCCCCCCAACATCGGGAACATTTCCCCGCATCCAGCCTATCCAATGCTTTAAGAATTTTATGTTTATATACGACCCACTCTCATCCTTTTCTTCTGCAGTGAATTGAAACCCAGTCAATCCATTATTTCATCATATGTTCGTCTCGCAATCCCGGGAACTCACATGACGAACGTACGCTGCACCCCCTCAATAGCAAGAATGTCTTTCCTTAAATTAGGAGACCAAAACTTCACATAATACTCCAGCTGTGGTCTCGCCATGGTCATGTGTACCTGCAGTAGGACCTCCTTGCTCCAATACTCAAATCCTCTCGATATAAAGGCCGCCGTGCTATTTGCTTGCCTCACTGCCTGCTGTGCCTGTATGCTTACTTTCACTGTTTAATGTACTCTGGCCTCGTTGCGCATCCCCTTTACTTAACTTGACACCCTTCAGATAATAATCTGTCTTATTGTTCTTGAATGAACGGTTTACAAGATGCCCTGTCGGCCTGGTTCTTACGGCGACTTTGTTAAATGTCCACTGCTGTTTGAAAGATGGAACTGTACAGCAAAGGTGGTCTCCCTTGGATCCACAATGTCCGTGAACCGGATAAATTGATCTGATCCCCCACCATGTGATCTACAGTACATCCATCCACGTTTTGTTGTTACATTTGCTCAACTTAAAGTTTCTTAATGCGCTTGTCGTTTCTGCCTCCACCACCGCCCCTGACAGCGTGTACGAAACACCCATTATTCTCTGTGAAAAATTCATTCTCCCTCCCCAACAGGCCTTTTAAATGTTACAACACTCACGTACATGTTATGCACCGTAGTCTTTGAAATATCCACCTCGTGAAATAGGTTCTGATTGTTTATCTTATCAATGCCTCTCATAATTGTAAATTAATGTATTGCGTCTCCCTCTCAATCTCGGACGTTCCAGAGAAAATATCCCAAGTAGGTCCAAACTAATGTTAGAGCCCATATCATCTAATCCAGGAGCATTCTGATAAACCACCCCTAACCGCTCCCTAAATTTGACAAAATGAACACAATACTTTAACGCAACCAAACACACGCGGCAACATGATCGCATAATCTACCTGTCTTGCCTCGTTGGACCGCAATCCCCCACTGTGTATCAGTGCTGTTAATGGTCCCTGTTTGCAGCTCACCGGACGCTTTTTCAGACAGAAAAGTGGTCTATTAAACACATTATTCCTTGATGTGGTGGCTAAGGCGTTTTAACGTCCTGTACGCTGCTTAAACTATTTGGTATTTTGGCCGCCTAACTCAATTGATATATTTTATATTTAATTTGTTATTTTTTGTGGAAAGCTATCATAAAACAGATCTAGATTTTGCAGAACTGACTGGCAATAGAGCATTCTAACTTTGGAGTATTTTATGCAGTTTTGATCTCCCTCACATGGGAAGGAGGAGGAGAACGGAGAGGGTGCAGAGGCGGTTTATCAGAATGCTTTCCAATAGAAGGTATTTTCTGTCTCGAGAAATTGTACAAATAAATTGTATTGTTGTGTCAAAAGTGACGGGGGCTGCGGAGAGACCTGACGGAAGTACACGCATTTGATGACAGGACTGTGCCTGTTGATCGGCAGAAGTTTTACCCCAAGGATGAAATGTCAACAGCTAGACGGCAAAATATTAAGAACAGGGTGCATACATTTAAAGGAGAAGGACGAATGGGGACAGAGGGTGGGGAAAGGAGTGATAAAATGTAAATGAGACTGATCTGATATGAGAGCAAAATTAGGAGAAGGGAATAATTAGGGGGTAACTGGAAAGTGGTAGATTTTAGGACAAATGGGAGCGCACTGTGTTACGGGAGAGTAACAGCTTTTATGGGACGTTCAATAGTCTTAGATTGTTCTCTGTGGAGCAAGATAGAGGTATACGATATTGTCAGAGGCATGGAGAATGTACACATTGATTCAGGTGCAGACATTGCTTTAAGGTGAACGAGGCAACGTTGAAATAGACTCTTGTTGTCTAGAACGCTCGGCCAGAATTGATGAGTGATATTATAGTGGTGTTTAAGAATCTTCGAGGAGTTTCGCAGTTCCTTTCTATTACGGAATGGATACATATATAAGACCTGTAGGTAGATGAGATAAATGTAACAACGTTATTTTCTGCACGAAAGGCATGTTTCTGCGCTGTTCCTTTCTAGGTTCGATAGTCTAGCCCGTCTGGTTGCAATGATGTTCTAGATAAGAAAAACGAGCCTCTCTCTGGTCGGAATATACTTCAAACAGCCCTTGCTGTCCCTCTCTCCCCATCCCTTCCCCTTCCCAATAGAGCCACCAATCTTATTGTCTCCGACTACATTCTATCACTGTCCCGTCCACTCCCCTGACATCAGTACGAAGAAGGGTCTCGCCGGAAACGTCACCTCTTCCTTCTCTCCAAAAATGCTGCATGTTCCGCTAAGTTACTCCAGCATTTTGTGTCTACCGCCGGAATTTAAGTTTCAGATATTTAAGTAAGTACGTTTATTGGTCAGTTATTCACATACAAGGAATTTGCTTTGGTGCTCCGCCCACAAGTAACAACGTGACATACTGTCACAGTTACGAATGACTCAGAAAACACTAAACATTAATAATAATAAAACATTAATGATAAAACACCAATGATCAATTATGAGAACCAACAAAATACCAGATCAAACGGAGGCTACATATTGTTGGCTGTTGAGTAGAGCAACACATCGTCTGGCTGTGGCAGTATTGACAGTCCGGAGCCGTCTTCCAGAGGGAAGTGCTTCAAAGAGTTTGTGGCCAGGGTGAGAGGGATCAGATATGATCTTGCCCGCTCGCTTCCTGGCTCTTGTACAGTTCATCATGGACGAAATGTTGCAGCCAATAACCTTTTCTGCTGATCAGACGATACGCTGCAACCTCCAGGTGTCGTGCTTGGTGGATGAGCCAAACAAGACCATCTAGACTCGACCAAACAGACTCGACGATTGCGGTGTAGAATTGGACCATCATTGCATGTGGCAGATTGTGCTTCCTCATCTGCCGTAGGAAGAACATCCTCTGTTGTGCCTCTTTGACTGTGGAGTCGATGGTAGCACCCCACTTAAGGTCCTTGATGGTTCCCAGGAACTTAAAAGATTCCACAGCTGTGACTGTGGAGTTGTTGGTGGTGAGTGGGGTGAAGGAAGGGGGAATTCTCCTCAAAACTACAACCAATATTCATATACCTTGTCTTATTTTTCCTTCTAGTCAATTTAATAGCGATTGTGATCCTATCGCGGGGAAAATGTGGTCTCTCCACCTGCACGACTCGCTACCTGGTGGCCATGGCAGCAGCGGATCTGTTAGTCATTATCGCTGAAGTCATATTACGTCAGATCCACTCTTACTACTTCCCGGTGAATTTCCTCGACTTCACCGCCGTGTGCATTCTACGCCGACTACTACGCCGTGTCTCCACTGACTGTTCCGTTTGGTTCACCGTCGCTTTCACCTTCGACCGCTATATCGCTATTTGTTGCCAGAAGCTGAAAACAAAATATTGTACCCGGCAAACAGCGGCTGCGGTTCTCGCAATCATCGGCGTTCTGTTCTGTCTGAAAAGCATTCCATTCGCCTTCACATTTCAGGCGGGACAGATAATCGATGGCGTATTGTGGTTCTGTTACTTGAAACCAAGCTTTTTCATGGAGCCTGGTTGGGTGGGATTGAACAGCTTCGATAGGATTTTAACTCCTCTCCTCCCTTTCGTTGTAATCCTGCTACTCAACGCTCTGACAGTCCGCCACATTTTAGTAACCAGTCGGGTCCGTAAAGAACTGAGGGGTCAGTGCAAGGGCGAGAACTGCAGTGACCCGGAGATGGAGAGCAGGCGGAGGTCAATGGTTTTGCTTCTCACGCTATCCGGCAGCTTCATCCTCCTGTGGCTGACTGACGTTGTGGGTTATATCGATTATCTGATTACAGGCTTTGAGTTCAACGATTATGAATACCTTGTTCATGAAGTTGGGTCTTTGCTAAAGAATTTTAGCTGCTGCACGAACACTATTATTTACGCTGTCACCCAGTCCAAGTTTAGGGAGCAGATGATAAGCGCTGTAAAATATCCTGTCACCTCCTTGTTTCGGTTCATCAATAAAGTCGTGTCCTAAGCGATACCAAAAGGCATTACAATATCCGAGGTGAAGATTTCGGCGCCCGATATTCACCGCGTCCGTCATTGAGCCGCATATCGGCTGCATGCAAAATAGGCGGTGTATCTTCTGCGATCTCCGAACAATCAGCATGTCTGCTGCTATCTCAATTCTGGCGCCGCTGATAGAACATCACTTCAATCTATGCCGGATGCCAACAGGACCGGCATCGTTCCCTGCTACACAGCACCCAATTTAATTCGGCGATGTGAGGAACAATTCCCGCTGTCACCAATCCCTCCCAGGTTCTGATAGGCCCCAACATTCATGAATGTGAATGCCCTGAATAGAAGGCGGTGCAGAAAAGACATATCAGATCGTTAATTCGGGCGAAGCGGTGTGATAAAGTTGTTAACGCTTATATTTAAAGAGATAGATAGATTGTTGATCAGTACGAGTGTCGGGGATTATGGGGAGATGGCATGAGAATGGGGTTAGGAAGGAAGGATAGGTCAGCTATGATTGAATGGAGGAATAGACTTGATGGGCCGACTGGTATAACTCTGCACATATCACGTATGACCTTGTAACCTTATTACGTTACTACGACACTTTACAATTTAGGACGATTTTCTCATGACAGTTAGAAGAATGAGCAAGCCATTCTGCAGCTTTATAATATTTTGGTTAAGCCGAATGTGTAGTATTGTGCGTAGATCTTGGCACCCGATTAAAGGTGGAATAAGGAATATCTAGTGCGGGTGCTGGAGAGGTTTTCCAGAATGTTGACAGCATTGGAGGTTATTATCTCCAATCAGAGTATGGATAAATGTGGGTTGTTTGATCAGGAGTTCAAAACGTGATACTTGGTAGTACTTGCATTGGTCATTCCGGCTAAACGTTCCTAAATATCGATGAGACTAAGCGCAGGCTCGGAGATCTTTTCTTTGAACTTCTCCGCAATTCCGCCCAAACCTACCTGATTTGTCCGGTTGCTAAACACTTGAACTCCCCCTCCCATTCCTGCACTGACCGTTCTGTCCTGGGCCCGCTCCATAGTCAGAGTCAGGCCCAGCACAAAGTGGAGGAACAGCATCTCATATTTGTCTCTTAAAGTTTACACCCCAGCGTTACGAACATTGACTTCTCTAGCTTCTCTTGCCCTCTGTCTCTCTCCATCTCTCCCCTTCCAAGTTCATCGACCGAGTACATCCCACGCGAGTTTATGGAATCGCGGATCTGGATGTCTGTCGAAGTCCTTCATTATTTCCTCAGCCCCGGCTTGCCATTCGCCATCATCCTCTTCCTTAACGTTTTTACCGCCAGGCACATTGTAGTTGCGACCATAGTCCGCAGCAGGCGCCGGGCTCACAGTATCGGGGAATTGTCCCGGAAGTGGTCAGCAGAAGGAAATCCATCATTTTACTCTTTCTCATCTCGTGGAATTTCATCCTGCTCTGGCGGTTTTTCTCGTGTACACCATATGGTTCAGAATGTGGTGGCTGGGCTTTTGCTCCGTAATTATACCAGTGTATGTACAGGAAATAGAATTCATGCTGCAACTGCTCAGCTGCTGTACACACACTGTTATGTACACCGCGACTCAGACAAAGTTCAGAGAACAGTTGAAGATCCTGTTGAGATATCCTATTGTATTGATTGCAGAATTCAATAAAAAATGATGTGACCTACATGGATTTCCTTTGTGCTAGTGCCAGAAACAATACAGACAGCAGGCGAAATGGCGTGGATAATGCAAGTCGTAGAATCCTAGATCATGGATCTAAACAGCACTAATTCACGCCGTTCGCTCCACTTGTTTAATGCTGACAAATCTGACATAATGGGCCAGTCCCATTTAACCATCTCACACCTACTTCTCCACATATTTATCAACATGATTTGTAGAAGTCGTAATTCTATCCGCTTCAATCCTTTCCTCCACCAGTTCAAGGTTTCAAGATCAAGGTGAGTTTATTGTCACATGTAATTATTAAGGTACAGTGAAATTCGATTTACCATACAGGCATAAGAAAAAAAAGCAACACAACGGCATAAAAGTTAGCGTAAACATCCACCTTAACGGATTCCCCACGTTCCACATTAGGATGGAAGGCAATAAAGTCTACTTCCTCATTATTCTCCCGTCTGACAAACAACCTTCCACTATCACCCTCTGCTTCCTTCCATGAATCCAATTTTCTATCTATTCAGCTATCTCTGATTGTATCCCTTGCAATCTTACATTCCAGAGCAGCTGACCATGTGGATGCTTGTAAAATATCTTTGCTCAAATCCACATATGCAACGTCGACAGCTCTGTCGTCATCAACGTTTTTGGTCACATCTTCAAGAATCTCAATCACGTTCGTGACACATTATCTCCCACATACAAATCTGTGCTGATTATCCCTCGTCGGTGCTCCAACAGGTGGTCAGGCCGGGTGAAACCCTTGCCACACTCAGTGCACACAAAGGGCCTCTCTCCGGTGTGTATCCGCTGGTGCTCCCGCAGCCCCCTTGCTTGCGTCACAGTGGCAGCAGCCGGTCCACTTGTGCTGCCGCAGCGCCCGCGAGCTGTCAAACGCCTCACCACAGTACGGGCAGTCGTAGTACCGGCCACTGTTGTGCACGCGCTGGCGAGACAGGGCGTGGGTGGCCATGGAAAATCGTTCTCCACACACGGGGCTGAGGACGAAACAATCGCCGGCGTGAGCCCGCTTATGGGGCAGCAGCTTGTAGGAGTTGGTGAATCCCATGCCGCACTGGGTGCAGGTGTAGGAGCGCTCGTCGATGTGGGTGCGCTGATGCTGCAGCAGGTGACTGGACTGGGTGGAGCCCTGGCCGCACTGGGCGCAGGTGTAGGGGCGCTCGCCGGTGTGGGCGCGCTGGTGGTACAGCAGGTTGTTGGATCGGCTGAAGCCCTTACCGCATTCGCTGCAGGTGTAGGGTCACTCAGGCGCCTGTGCAACTTCAGATCCGGCGACGACTTGAAGCGTTTTCTGCAGTCATGAGCAGGTGAAGGGCTGCTCACTGCTGTGCACCCGCTGGTGGATCTCCAGCAGGTGAAGGGCTCTGCCAGGCCTTGCCTCATACGTCGCACTCATAACGCTTCTCCTTGTTGTGCCCCGTCATGTGCTCCTCCATCAAAGCTCATCCCCTCGAAGCTCAGCCCGCACCCCGAGCAGATGGGGGGGCTCACCGGCACCCTGGCCGCCCTCAATGGCCGCTCACGTCCCCGTCTCTCCGTCCACAGCAACGGCTCCTAAGCCCTGCAGGAGGGGAACACAGCGGGTCAACAAGCTGGCAAACAGGACATTACTGGCACATATTGGGTGCGTTTATGGTGGAGGAAACTTCGGAGGCACAGTGGCGTAGCGGTACCGTTGCTGCCTCACTGCCAGAGACCCGGATATGATCCCGACTATGGGTGCTGTCTGTGTGGAGTTTGTACGTTCTCCCTTGACCTGCGTGTATTTTTACTCCGGGTGCTCCGGTTTCCTCCAACATTACAAAGACGTTCAGGGTTGTGTGTAAGACAGTGCTGGTGTACCGGGTGATCGTTGGTCGGCGCGGACTCCACGGGAGAAAGACCAGTTTCCGCGCTGCATCTCTAAACAAAACCAAAGAAGGGTCTCGACCGAAAACGTCACCCCTTCTCTCAACAGATGCTGCCTGACCTGCTGAGTTACATAGAAACATGGAAACTAGGTGTAGGAGTAGGCCATTCGGCCCTTCGAGCTTGCTACAGTACAATATCCTGCACCTGCCTTCTCTCCATACCCACTGATCCATTTAGCCACAAGGGCCACATCTAACTCCCTCTTAAATATGGCCAATGAACTGGCCTCAACTACCTTCTGTGGCAGAGAGTTCCAGAGATTCACCACTCTCTGTGTGAAAAATGTTTTTTCTCATTTCGGTCCTAAACGATTTCCCCTTTATCCTTAAACTGTGACGCCTTGTCCTGGACTTCCCCAACATCGGGAACAATCTTCCTGCATCTAGCCTGTCCAACCCGTTAAGAATACTCCAGCACTTTGTGTCTATCTTCTCCACACATGCTGCCTGACCCGCTGAGTTATTCGAGTACTCTATCTCTGTCTGTCTCTCTGTCACTCCCTCTCTCTCTCTGTCACTCCCTCTCTCTCTCTCTCTCTCTCTCTCTCTCTCTCTGTGTATCTGTCTCGTCTCTCTCTCTCGGTAACTGTCTCTCTTTCTCCCTCACTCTATCTCACCAGGGCTGCCAACTCTCACGCTTTGAGCGTGATAATCACGCATTTGAACAAACTCTCACGCCCTCACGCTGATCAGAAATTTCTCACGCTCTGTGGTGAGAAATTCTGTGATCAACGAAAATTCCAAAACTCGGATAAACTGCATGGTCCGCGGGTGTTGGAGAGCCGGGG